>JAFIRS010006234.1:0-40825 GCA_018342105.1 Gonioctena quinquepunctata | reverse complement strand
GTTGAAATTTTCGACAGCACGAACTACGGTCTCTAATTCAATAAAGACGGTTCATTATTTCATCGAAATTGGGAAACTTTTCAACAATTAAGAATATCATCCAACATATTCACTGATTTGTTCACCTCTCTGAGCAGATTGTCGTTGTCGGTGACGTCATCATTAATCTCAAACTGTGTTTGTGGTCACAAAGTTTGTGGAAATTGACCACACACCTTACAAATTCTCATTAATTTTTCATACCCAAAAGGTACAGAGCTGGGATCGAAGAGAAACTGTCTTTTAGGGGTCTGGTTTTTGGACCTTCGACCTTTGCCTTTAGGCATTGGAACCGACGTTATCGCCAAACAGAAAGTTTCCGTATTGAGTCCTGTGGAATTTGATTGATATATGGCAGAAATTCTCTGCCACACATCATCAATTGTCACCTCCGATGCAGGCTTGAAACGCATCCACCTAGTCCTCTGACAAAATCCTGGAACAGAAAGTGAAACCAATCTGATCGGTTGGCTCCACTCCTCCGTTCCTTTGAGAATAATTTGGGTGATTGCATCCCTCACCCACCCCACAGGCTCCGCACCCTTGGGTATATTCTGCAATTTTGAACTCCACAGTTCTACCCTGGAGTCCAAAACGTCGAATTTTTCTAAAATTATTTTTTACAATGTTGAATTTTTTCAATGTAGACATTACAAAAATCTTTGTTCACCACAAGCCAGGTCTGAACCGCACAATGATCTGGCACAAACAGACTGCACTCAGCGGTGCAATGTATACAGTAAAACGGTAGACCGGAGGACTGAACGCTTTCATTTCCCCAAAAAGGCCCCCGATTTTATCAAAATGTGTGCTTTACTCCCATAAGAATACATGCAAAAGAAGTGCATATGAAGTACTTATGTACAAAACCACCTATTAATGAGCCGTCAAAGTCACCATCGATGGCGGGCCGTAGACTTCAAAGACACGGTTGGCTCCGCCAACCGTGTCTTTGGAGTTTACGTCCAAGGTCCAAGGTCCAAGGTCCAAGAACCCAGACCCCTAAAAAAGACAGTTTCTCTTCGATCCCAGCTCTGTACCTTTTGGGTATGAAAAATTAATAAGAATTTGTAATGTGTGTGGTCAATTTCCACAAACTTTGTGACCACAAACACAGTTTGAGATTAATGATGACGTCACCGACAACGACAATCTGCTCAGAGAGGTGAACAAATCAGTGAATATGTTGGATGATATTCTTAATTGTTGAAAAGTTTCCCAATTTCGATGAAATAATGAACCGTCTTCATTGAATTAGAGACCGTAGTTCGTGCTGTCGAAAATTTCAACGAATTAATGAATCGCCTCCATTAACTTGGAAGCCTGTATTCGTGCTGTTGAAATAGAAAAGAGGCAAAATTATCAATTAAGTTTCTCCATCATCTTCATTGTTCCAAAGAATGATAGCTATTAGTTATCGATATTTAAGATTCGTCCTAAATAACGATAACACGTGGATTCGAAGGTTTAAACCTTCATAACGAGGCCGTGCACACCTCCAGTCTTTGTAAGACATCCTCTTGGGTTGGCTATGGAAATGGTGTGTTTGTATCGGTTTTTCACATTACCTCAACATGAGGACTGACGTCACAGTGACATCATTCTTTCAACAGCGGTTTGAGGTTATTCATACCCATATGTGAAAAACAGATGTACAAATAACATATTTATTTATCATCATATACAGATATAATTTTCGATAGTAGAGTCTTCAATTGCTGTAAAAGTCCTTCGGTGGGGCATAAATTTCAGTTGAATTGTCCTGCTGAGACTTTCCGGGTGAATTCGTTATACTTGTAATATGTATCTCGACGAAATAAATATAAATGTCCATCGATGTATCTGAAGACCGTTGTGATGTCATTCGGTACGCCTCGGAAAATGTCACTTATTCGCCCTCTACTTTGAATGTCATTTGGGGTATTATTGAATTTGATGTAAGATTGGCTATAAACTAACGAAGAGTTGGCTCCTGTGTTCGTTTGGAATACAGCATTGATCTCCGTTTTATCAGACATCTGTAGCATGTATATGTTTCGACTGTGTAAATCCGGGGATAATGCCTCGTAGAATGTATTTGTAGAGTCATCGATGGCTATTATATTTCCTTCTGCTTTATGATAAATATGTTAAATCGGTGCCGTTGACTTTTTTTTTTTATACAACCTGCCTTCAAACTATATATTCATGTTCCTCCTTTAAGATGACAATATCAGCCTATGTGACACCCTGGATGCTTGTTTTTTCGATCCTGTCGGGTACTCATTGTGATTTTCAAGAAATTGTTTCATCGGTCGAAATAGCTCAGTTGGAAGAACGATAGACTGAAGATCTGGCGGTCCCTGGTTCGAACCCAGGTTTCGACATTTCCCGTTTTTTGTTCAACTCCGCATGATATACATGCAAACTTTTCATATTCATGTTCTTCAGTCAAAGTTGTCTTGATAGAGTACTCGCACCCTTTTGTATCTCACCCCATAACGAAGTTTGCTCCTACTGCCCTTTTGACACCGGAAAATGTTTAATTATGCATCTTGACATCGATACGAATCCAATGATACCGAAATTATCAAAATCAAATTTTTGGAGATTTGATGGTTGTGGGTTCGAAACCTCAATTTTAACATTTCTTGTTTTTGATGAATTTGAACTGTCCTCGATGCGTCCAATACGAATTGAGTATTGTTTTCCTCTATCTCTATTTTTAACAGACCGGAAGTGCTTCTTTTTCGATGATTCGGATACATCCGAAACGTCGATAATTCTGTTTTAACTCGACGACAAGTGCCATTCATGTTGAATTCACCCAATAGCATGCCTACCCAACCCCCGCACCCACATCCAACATGGCCGTCTGCACCCACCAATAGCGTGCCTACCCTACGCTCCACCTCCAATATGATCGTCTCCACTCCACTGACCAATAACACGTCACCCACAATGGCCGCCGACCAGACACTAGCGCCCCAGTGACACCAGCGGCTAAATCATAACGTAGTGGGTTAGAATGCCTTTTTCAATGCCGAAAAGGTCTAGGAAGCTGAATTCATCATTGAAAGAGATACAGCGATATGTGACGGAACAAAATCCATTTATTTCTGAGTTGAATCGAATTCTAATATATTCTGAATTTCATTTCATATGGCAGTGAACACCGGAAATGACACTTCTTATCAGAAAGTGCGGATTCCCCATTGTTTATAATAACTTTCCTTATCATCGACAACAGGAAATAGCTTCCGGCCATACTGATAACGCTCGGTCACGTATGCATGATGGTTGGGAGGGAAAAACGTTTCAAATGGCAAACGCGTCAGTTATTTATCACCGCTTCAACCGACTCTCCGTGTACTCGTGCTCTTCATCAACACTTTTTCGTGTCTGGGTTCATCTATCGAAAATTAAGTACATTTTCTCATTCTTCAGTGCTTTATTCTCCAGTGTGTTCTATTTTTTTTTCAATTCGAAACTGATTGTTTTAATATCGCTGTGAACTCAACAGAAAATTTGCTGCTTACATCACCCACTTTCCTGAACTCTGAATCTATGATGATATATCAGTCCAGCAAGTTTTATATTTCGAAACCTATATAACTTGTAGACCTGATCACAGTTTAATTTCCAAAAGTACATAGCTTCTAGAGTTCTTGATTCCTAACGTTTTGACGCAAGTACATCGAAACGGATCCATAATACGTATAGAACATTGACTTTCCTCGCCTCAGAGTATGCGCACGAGGTTGTGCTCCCAATTATAACAAAGTTCGCTCCCACTGCCCTTTTGACACCGGAAAATGTTTAGTCATGCATCTTGACATCGATACGAATCCAATGATACCGAAATTTTCAAAATCGAATTTTGGAGATCTGGCGGTCGTGGGTTCGAAACCTCAATTTTAACATTTCTCGTTTTTGGTGAATTTGGACTGTCCTCGATGCGTCCCATACGAATTGAGTATTGGTTTTGTTATTTCAAGTCATTTAAGACTATCAAATAGCGATTTATTGTTCTACGATAAAGTTGGAGGGCTGAGCTTGATGAATTTAGATTATATGGGTGTTCTCCTTTCATTTGACACCTCACTTGCTATGATAGGATGGAAACTGGATTTTTTATTTTTCCAATCGATTTTCAAGTGCCAAAATGGCTCAAGTACATCGATTCACATTGCCTCGTTGAACATCAGCTGAATCGGAGACATCGACTTTTTTGGTACACCCTGTATACCAAATGTATATGAATTCATGTATTTCATGGTAATTTGAGCCACTCTGTACATTTGATTTTTTTTTTTTCTTCATGACAGTGGCCATGTTTTTTCTTTCAATGACGGTCATGTTTTTTTCTTTTACAAGCGGCCATGTTTTTTTAATAACAGACGGCCATGTTTTCTCTCCAATGACAGACGGTCATGTTTTTTTCGATGACAACCAACTATGATTTTGTTTTCTCTCCAATGACATGCGACCATTTTTTTTTTTTTCAATAACAGACATGTTTTTTCAACGACAGGCGTTCATGTTTTTTCTTACAAAGTGGCCATGTTTATCTGATGACAGGTGGCCATGCTTTTGTCTTACAAAGTGCTCATGTTTTTTCTCGAATGATGTCGGCCATGTTTTTTTTTTTTTTTTTTCGATGACAGGTGGCTATGTTTTTTTCTCTCCAATGAGAAGTGTTTATGTTTTTTTTTCTTTCAGTTGCCAATGAAACACCCTGTCTATCTTTACGCTCCGCACACTCTCTTTTCGTGTTTCCTCGTTTTCGTCCTCCGTCGTTTTCGTCGTTTTCGATACCATTTCGTCGTTTTCGTCGTTTTCGATACGCCATTCTCGTCGTTTTCGTCGTTTTCGATACGCCATTCTCGTCGTTTTCGTCGTTTTCGATACGCCATTCTCGTCGTTTTCGTCGTTTTCGATACGCCATTCTCGTCGTTTTCGTCGTTTTCGATACGCCATTCTCGTCGTTTTCGTCGTTTTCGATACGCCATTCTCGTCGTTTTCGTCGTTTTCGATACGCCATTCTCGTCGTTTTCGTCGTTTTCGATACGCCATTCTCGTCGTTTTCGTCGTTTTCGATACGCCATTCTCGTCGTTTTCGTCGTTTTCGATACGCCATTCTCGTCGTTTTCGTCGTTTTCGATACGCCATTCTCGTCGTTTTCGTCGTTTTCGTCGTTTTCGATACGCCATTCTCGTCGTTTTCGTCGTTTTCGTCGTTTCGATACGCCATTCTCGTCGTTTTCGTCGTTTTCGATACGCCATTCTCGTCGTTTTCGATACGCCATTCTCGTCGTTTTCGTCGTTTTCGATACGCCTTTCTCGTCGTTTTCGTCGTTTTCGATACGCCATTCTCGTCGTTTTCGTCGTTTTCGATACCAATACTGCGCCATTCTCGTCGTTTTCGATACCAATACTGCGCCATTCTCGTCGTTTTCGATGGACCAAAGCCACGGTCCAACCCTCACATGTCCCTCTGGGTCAGCGTCACGGTTGACCAACTCAACCCAACACAGCCCAACTCAACCCAAATACGGCCGTTTGCACCCCACTAGCTGGATCAACCCCCTACTTTCGGTCTTTGAAGGAAGTTTCTGGCCATGGCCACCGGAAAGCTTCGCGCGAAGCAAGACATATTTACCAGGAGCGATTTTCTAATCAAGTACTGCTTTCAGCTCCATCATTTACCAGTCTCCACCGTCGTTTGGCTGAAATCGTTTAATTCCGCATGATATACATACAAACTTTTCATATCCACGTTCTCTAGTCAAAGTTGTCTTGTTAGAGTACTCGCACCCTTCTGTATCTCACCCCATAACGAAGTTAGCTCCTAGTGCCCTTTTGTCATCGGAAAATACGCAATTATGATTCTTGGCATCGAGACGAATCCATTGACACCGAAATTTCCCTTATCGCATCGAAATCAGTGGTCACTTCGGTTCATGAGATTTTGGTGGATTTGGGTATAGTTCCATGCCGTGATCACGAATTAGGTATTGGTTTTGTTATTTCAAGTCATTTAAGGCTATCAAATGGCGATTTATTGTTCTACGATAAAGTTGGAGGGCGGAGCTTGATGAATTTAGATTATATGGGTGTTCTCCTTTCATTTGACACCTCACTTGCTATGATAGGACGGAAACTGGATTTTTTATTTTTTTAATCGATTTTCAAGTGCCAAAATGGCTCAAGTACATCGATTCACATTGCCTCGTTGAAAATCAGCTGAATCGGTGACATCGACTTTTTTGGTACACCCTGTATACAAAACGTATATGAATTCATATATTTCATGGTAATTTGAGCCACTCTGTATGACCCCAAATTTTCCCATAGGCCAAAGCCACGGTGGGCCAACCCCCAATTTCCCACGGTCCAAAGCCATGGACCACCACACCTCTGCCACGCACCACTGTTTCAGCGACGTACGCACCCACTAGCAGAATCAATCCCCGAATCCGCCACCAAACCTCCACCGCCGTCTGCGGCCACTCCGTCATGAACCATGGCCCATCCCATCACCGCCAACCATATCTTCGGCCCCCCACCAACCGTGTCTTTGAAGTCTACGACCCACCAACGACCGTTGAAGTATACATTCCGTCACCAATCGACCCGCCAACGGTGTCGTGAAGTCTGCCGTCGCCATTTTGAACTTTGACGTTCACCAACTCCGCCAGAATTACGTCATGGAACACGTTTCCCAGGTGGGCCAACCCCCCAATTTACCCCCAATCCCCCACTGGTGGTGGTGCGGGACCATGTGGCGGGAGTAACCGATGAACGGAGAGGTGTGCTCAGAGTGACATGGGCCATAGCGACCCGACTCCTGCTTATTTATAACCGCCAAAGCCGATGTATTTTCTAATCGAACAAGTTCCAACCAATTGGAATAGGAATCGTATACTACCAAAAAAGATTTGTTTCCATATGAAAATATATCAGTTCCTAGTCGTTGCCAAGGTCGTTTAGGAATTTCAAATGGGAGTAATTCCTCTTTTCGATTTTTCCTAGCAAATTTTTCACACACTCTACATTTTTTAATGTATTTTTCTATATCAGAATCTAAATTTGGCCAATAAAATATTTTCCGAGCTCTAGACTTCGATTTTTCTATACCAAAATGTCCCTCATGAATTGAACGTATCATCTCATCACGTAAACATTCTGGAACAATCAACTTTTTATCTAAAAATAGGAGCCCATTGCTGAATGAAATATTCTCTTTCAGTTTGAAGTAATGCTTGATGTTGTTTGGTATATTTTTTTCATCAGGCCATCCCCTGACATGAAAATCAACAATTTCTTTTAATTCTGCATCTGACTCAGTAGCACGTATGAACTGATTTTTTCGTTCAGAAGACATGGGCAAATTATTACACAAGGAGTGAACAGCATATTCAAATTCAGAATCTGATTTAAGCCCTTGTTCTTTGAGGTAAGCTCTTGAAAGTGTATCCGAAATATATAAATACTTTCCTGGCTTATAACATACTCGTATGCTATAATTCAAGAGCCTAAGCAACATTCTTTGTATACGGGGTGATATTGAATGTAAGTCTTTTCGAAAAATTGATTCTAATGGCTTATGATCGGAATTTATTTTAATTTTTTGGAGACCGTAAATGAAATAATGGAATTTTTGTATAGCAAAAACGATCGCCAATGCTTCTTTTTCAATCTGAGCATATTTTTGCTCCGAGGAATTCAAACTCCTTGATGCAAATGCTACTGGATGCCCATTTTGAAGCAAACAACATCCAAGGCCATCCTTGGATGCGTCCGTCTCAATTTCCACAGGCTCATTTGGATTGAAAATAGATAGTACAGGGGCTTTACACAATAAATATTTTAGTTTTATTACCACCTGTTTGTGTTCCTCAGACGAACTCCATCCAACATCATTTCTAGTCAAATGCCTTAGTGGTGCTGAAATTTGAGACAAATTAGGTATAAATTTTCCTACAAATTTCACCATTCCTAAGAATCGCATCAGGTCAGATTTATTATTTGGATCAGGCATATCTGTAATGGCTTTCACATAATTAAGATTTGGCTTCACACCTTCTTCAGAAAAAATCTGACCCATGAATTTAACACTTTTTTGTTTGAATTGTACTTTTGATTTGTTGAATTTAACATTATATTTTAATGCTTTTCTAAAACCAATCTCAAATTTGCATCATGTTCCTCCTCATTACGCCCTGTAATAATCAAATCATCAAAGTATAAGCCTACTCCTTGAATATCACCAAAAATTTCCTGATTTTTCTTTTGAAATACTTCAGGAGCCGAACAGATTCTAAAAGGAAGACGAAGATATTGATATCTTCCAAAAGGTGTAGCAAATGTACATAAATCAGCACTACTTTTATCTAATTCAATCTGTAGATACCCATCCTTCATGTCCAATACTGAAAAATATTTTTTTCCAAGTAATTTTGAAGATATCTCATCAAGTGTTGGTATAGGAAAATGTTCTCGTTTTATTGAAGAATTCAAATACATTGGATCCAAACACAATCTCAAATCCTTATTGGGTTTTTCCACAATGACCAAAGGATTAACCCATTCTGTTGGTTTATCAACCTTCCTTATCAAACCCTGAGACTCAAACTGGTCCAATTTACTTTTTAGTCTATCTAGTAAAGCATGTGGAACCCGCCTACAAGAAACAACACGCGGTATAGCATTTTCTTTCAAAGTAATGTGATGTTTTGAATACTTCCCACATCCCTCAAAAACAACAGAATAGATTCGAAGAATATCCTCAAATGAACGGAACTTTGGATAAACACTATCGACTTTTTTAATCAAATTCAATTTTATACACCCTGGTAAACCTAGAAGAGGTGTTTGATTCATGGTATCAACCACAATGAATGATATAAGGGCGGACATTTTTCGAACAGTGCAAAAAAGTTCTATCTCACCAAGAGGCTTGATTTTAAAACTTTCACTACCGTATGCTACCAATGTCATTTGATTCGGTTTGATGGCATTCTTCAACTTGCTTCCTAAAAAATCCAGTTGATTCAAGGATAGTATATTAACTTCAGCGCCAGAATCAAGATTGAAGGTGATAATTTTTTCATTGATTTTCACCTCTTCTGTCCAAACAGTTATACTACCAACAGTATGCTCCATTGGCTTCATATTTTTCGACACAGCATCTATATATATTTCATTGTCCGATTCCGCATTCTCATATCCTGTAACCAAAACTTCATTGATATTCTTCTGTTTATTATCCTGGACTATCTTGTTTTTGCAAACACTGGAAAAGTGATTTCTTCCTCTGCACTTTGCACACGTTTTTCCAAAAGCTGGACATTTCCTAGGCTCGTGTTCGTAACCACAATAATCACAATTTGGCTTCCTTATTTTATATTTTCTAACAACTTGCTTGTTTGGTTTCACTTCATTGATGTTAATTATTTTTTCCCGCAGCGTTTTTGATTGGAATGAACTTGTTTCCTTCGCTCTGCAATGATCAATCGCTTTCTCCAAAGTTAAATTTGGCTCTCTCAATAGGTGTTCCTGAATTGACTTGTCAAATACTCCGGTGACAATTCGGATCTCTCAACATACAATCTTGGTCTTTGTACTCCGTGGATTTGATAGCTTTACGTAATTCTGTCAAGAAATTATCAAAAGGCTGACCTTCTTTTTGTATTATATTGTTGAAAAGGAATCTCTCAAATATAACATTTTTCTTGGGCGAACAATATTCTTCAAATTTCAACTTTATCATTTCCAAAGTTCTTTTTTCGGGTACAACATCATATGTGAATGAATTGTGAAGTTCAAGTCCTTGATCACCAATTAAATTAAGGAATACTGCTATTTTCTTTTTCTCTGGCTTGGCATCTAAATCCGTAGCTTCCATGAATGTTTCCCTTTTCAACATGAATACCCCACAAGAGGTTATCTTGACGATGGAAGATAGTGACTAAAGTTTATCTTTCAGTCGCAGATGATTCCACATCTGATTTTATGAACATCCTGTTTATATTTTCAACAAATCAATTCCATGAACAATTCGAATCGTTGAACGAATCTTTTCCAGTTCTGACTAACATTTCCATCTTCAAGTACCAAAGGTTCAGGTTTGTTGAATTCCATAACTTTCTTAGATTTCCACTGATTGTGACCGACCTGACCTGACAGTGACAGTTCTCCTTTATCTTTTAATTCTAAACATCTACAGTATGAACATAATAATAAGTAACAACTATAATACAGAAACTCTTTAGGTTATATATTTTGCAACATTCTTCAGAGCTAAATCAAAAATTCAAATCTTTAAATTTCATATTGATAACTATATCGATTCAACTAGTTCATTGAACTTTATTTAACTTGCTTCGTTCGTATGTCATTCTTTCCGGTTCAAAATTTGTAAATCATTTTTGGGGCACTTGCTGACATCCGATTGAACTGAAATTTGGCAGGTGCTCATGAATCCGGTGACAATGCATTATGCAATTTTTGTTAGAGAAAAAAACAAAATGGCGGCTCCAAGATGACGAACGAGTTTTATGATTATGCTATGATTCGATTCAAAATTAGTATGTGGGGGTTTTCAAGGACGGAGATTGTGAATTTTTCGTCAAAATTAAAAAAATTAAGATGGCGGTTTCAAGATGGCGGACAAGTTTTGTGATTATGGTCCACTTCGATTCAAAATTGATGTGTGGGGGTTTTCGGTATCGGAGATTATGAATTTTTTGTCAAAATTTATAAATTCAAGATGGCAGCTCCAAAATGGTGGAGGAGTTTTGAGATTATGGTCCGATTCTATTCAAAATTTGTATGTGGAGGTTTTCAGAGTCGGAGATTATGTATTTTTGACAAAATTTATGTAATTGAAATGGCGGCTCATGGAATTTTTGTTAGAGAAAAAAACAAAATGGCGCTCCAAGATGGCGGACGAGATTTAGGTTTATGGTCCGATTCGATTCAAAATTGGTATGTGGGGGTTTTCAGGGTCGAAGATTATTATTATCTCTGAAATTCAAGATGGCAGCTCCAAAATGGTGGAGGAGTTTTGAGATTATGGTCCGATTCTATTCAAAATTTGTATGTGGGGGTTTTCAGAGTCGGAGATTATGTATTTTTGTAAAAATTTATGTAATTGAAATGGCGGCTCATGGAATTTTTGTTAGAGAAAAAAAATGGGACTCCAAGATGGCGGACGAGATTTAGGTTTATGGTCCGATTCGATTCAAAATTGGTATGTGGGGGTTTTCAGGGTCGAAGATTATTATTATCTCTGTTTTATGGTCCGATTCTATTCAAAATTGGTATGGGGAGTTTTCGGGGTCGGAAATTATGTTTTTTTATCAAAATTCCCAAATTCAAGATGGCGGACGAGTTTTGTAATTATGACACGAATCGATTCAAAATTGGTATGTCGGGGGGTTTTGGAGTCGGAGATTCTGAATTTAGTCGAAGATAATTGATTTTTAGTTAAAATTCATGAATTGAAGGTGACAACTCCAAGATGGCAAATGAGTTCATCTTCAGATGGTCTCCTCATTGAAGGACTAGATAGCTCAGAACTAAAAAGAGGCCTCATAATAACGATGCTTTAACAAAAATGCATGGATCAAGGCGTACTCAAGTACTAAAAAGCACAAAATAAAATAATTAATGAAAAAACTTTTTAAAGACAAGCCCTTATTCAAATGCACTAAAAAGTAAAAACTAATTGCTTTGGATGTGTGACATAGGTTACTCCGTGAGTTATAGATTCAAAAGCTTGTCGCTTTTGTATTCGAAATGAAAACGTTGCGCGACAAGCTCTTGAATCTGTAACTCATGAAATAACCTACAACACATATCCAAATCAATTATTTTTTACTTTTCAGTGCCTTTGAATAAAATGTTGTCTTCAAAAAGTATTTTAATTATTATGTTTAATTTGTTGAAAATATAAACAGGATGTTCATAAAATCAGATGTGGCTTTAGCCGGGGAAGTAGTTGTTTTCTGTTAGACATTCACAAAAAATAACTTCATTTTAATCGTGGATTTTTCAATTCACAGAAAAATCTTTCTATCAATATTCAATTGAGAATGTTTCCCTTTTTATTATGTTTAATTATTTCCATATGTTTTATGGTCAATATTGTTTTTTTTAATTCATTGTGTCCTATAAACTACTATGTATAAAATTCTAATAAGAAAATATGAAATGCATATTAAGATAAAATATCACCCTGTTAACCTTTGGTTATCCTGTAAATATGTTGTTTAATCAAATTAACAATATATAGAACACTGATGATGTCCTACTTCAAGTAAAAATGAAATGAAAAACGAACAAAAGATGAATTCAAAACTAATTAACAAAACATATGGTGATAATATTAATTTGACGTTTAAAATGTGACAAAAAATTCAAGTTATTCAGAGAAGTTGAAGAAACAGTAGTTGATAAAACAAGATCTTCCTGACAATTTTTTTTTTATGTTCTTCTACAATCTGCAATAATTTCATTGATATTCAATTACCCTCAAGTTAGTATTCTGATAGATGGGTACTTAAAAAAATCACTAAAACATACCTAATCTCTTCATAGCATGCAAAGATCGGATAACACCCAAAGCTGTACCATAACTTGCTGTGGCTAAAGAACCGGTATTGCAGTGGGTCAATATTCTTACAAAACTATCACCAGTTACATGAGAGATAATTTCCTTTGCACCATTTTCACCAATTGCTTTATTATCAGCTATGTCTTTCGCTAACATATCTTCTATGGTTTGTAGGAATCTGTAATTCAGAATATCTATATTAGGAGTTTTTGAATCCTTGGAAAATATATCTCAATCAACCATAACATGAC
Source organism: Gonioctena quinquepunctata (assembly GCA_018342105.1). Lineage (NCBI taxonomy): Eukaryota > Metazoa > Arthropoda > Insecta > Coleoptera > Chrysomelidae > Gonioctena > Gonioctena quinquepunctata. Next base: position 27,935 of record JAFIRS010006234.1, on the reverse strand, counting down.
AAAACTAACCAATTCAATTATTATTCCATTGGAACTATTAAAAATCATTGCATACCAAAAAACATATTTTTTTTGGTTCATTGAATGCTTTTTGATTATTTCTCTTTTATCATTTATCTCAACATTATTAAAGTGGTTCTTCTAGAATATAAATGAAAACCAGCAGAGCACTGTCAAAATCGATTGACTAAGCGAGGCCATGACTATAGTTATTTTGATAGTAAAATAAAACAATTTTTTTTTTTTAGCGACCAAAGCCTAACATAAGGAGGAATGCAATGCTTCCACTCTTGGTTGGGTGGACAAGGTTCACATTAAATCATTATATTGTTATTACTTTCTCTATCAATTATTTATAGTTGGCAAGTGATAAATTTAGCCCATTAGTACTCAAAGTTGCATAAACGATACATTCACCTTTTTCTTAATAAATCAAATACATTTTCACGTATTTTGTTAAAATAAATATACCAAAACACCATTTTAAATTTTGTATACTTTACTTTCTCAAAAACAATATCCAGGAAAAAACGTAGATCGACATACTTCATCTAGAATATTATTTTGACCCATTTTTTTGAATTCCATTAGTTTCTGAAAAATAACATATTTTGATTATTGTTGTTTGGGAAAACAAAAGAGCTGTTAAGCTGTTGGCATTAAAAAGAGGATGACGAGTTATAATAAACAAACAGTTTTGACGCCATGTACATTCCATCACCAGTTGATGAACTGGTAGACGAGGAAGAGGTTGATTAGGATATATGTGAGAATGAAATGGATTTTTCAGACGTACTTGATGAATCTCGAAGAGTTGAAGAACAACCTACCCAATCAAGTTCCAAAAAAGTCAAAAATAAAGCAAACAAAGTTATTCTGAAATGGAAAACCTAACAGCCGACATACACAATTTTACCACAAGAACTAGAACGTACAAGAATAGAGGAAATATAAAATAAAATTGTAGAAGATCGCCCTACTAAGTTTTCTCTCTGTACGTCAGTCATGATATCTGGAATAAAATGGTTGATTTTTTCCAAAAAATATGTGAATGATCATAATTGGCAATCTTTTGGGCTAAGCAAGGCAATTCTGGAGTGTTTTTGTGGTATATTGATTTTTTCTGGTTATCTCACCTTACCTTCTACAAAAATGTATTGGTCCATGAATGAAGAAAAAGGTATTCCGCTGGTAAGAAGTTCTACGACTAGAAACAGATTTGTTTCGGTCAAGCAAAATATACTTTCATCAGATCAATTGTATGAAAATGACAGATTTTTCAAAGTGAAACCCATATTCAAAATAATAAATGAAAAAAAACATGCAATTTGGAATAATTTCCCATAATTTGTATATTGATGAGGAGACGGTGCCATATTTTGATCGACATATACAGATTTGTATTCAAATTATGATGCCTGTGTAGTTCCAGTGGATATTTATATGAATTAATTCCATTGCCGGAAAACCAATAACGAAGCAAATGATTGAGGGTACGGAGAAAAGGTTATCCTGGATCTTTTGTCTGTTGTGCATTGGCCATCTGAACATGGCATATTTTTTCAACAACTTCTTTTCCTAACATAACTTATTCTGTTTACTGATAAAATTCATAACCCAGGAACGATTCGTGAAAATCGAACATGTAATAATTCATTGGAAACTGCAAAGAACATTAAGAAGAAAGACTCAATCTCACGCTGGTAGGTTCATTTTTTTCCAAGTTTACCCTGTAATTAGTAATTGGAACCTTGTTTTAGATGTCCTGAAGATGAAATTAAATATTTCGAAAGTTCGACAAACAACAAATAAGAGTCTTTATTACATTGAACTTTATTTATATATATATATATTTATATATATATATATATATATATATATATATATATATATATATATACATATATATATATATATATATATATATAAAATGCACAAAATTATAGAGGTGACACCTATAATTTGTGGGGTGAAGCTTAGACCTTAGAAGTTTTCCGTGACTGGTTATAATATGAAATAGTATAATTTAGTGAGGTTGCAGTCAATTAGATGTACTCTTTTGAATTTGTCGAGCTTTCGACAATGTTTATTGTCTTCTTCAGGACGACTACAAAATGTATGGTTCAAAACAGATTTAAATAATGTCAGTCAAATTTATACCTTCTGAAATTAAATGAAACAATTCATATATCACCCAGTATTCAGAATTTTCTTTCTTGGTTATTAATAAAAAAAAAAACAAAAAAGTTGTCAGTGTCATCCATTTCAATTCATGTATTATGTCTGCTTGGTTTCAATTTCAATTCAATCTCACGTTAGTAAGTAGTAGTAGATATTTGATAGTACTTGGTTGGGTGACCACCTGCCAGGAAAGACATTGAAAAGGTCCCCAATAACGCAGTGTAGTAGCATATTCACAGCAGCAGGCGTTATATCAATGAGCATGAGGTCAATTATGGAAGTATAAAATGGAACTACTGCTCACAAGGGGGCACATGTGGGAGATTATTTCAGAAGATAAGCCCAATACAGAAATAGAGTCATGGACCAAAAAGATGAAAAAGTTAAGGCTAGGGCTTTCTGTAGAAGATAATCAAATTGTTCATATAAATGCAGCTATGGGATGACTGGAAGCGGTATTATGAGAAGTCGACATTGACCAAAAAAGTTTTTCTACTGAACTACCAAAGCATGGAAATATGGAAGAACATCTCATAGAAGTGATGGATTTGATTCACCTATTGACCATTTAATTGTAGCATTTTTGTTGTGTAGGTTGTCCGAAAGTTATGATTCTTTAGTCACAGCCTAAAAAGTAGATATGGTGAAAGGTAAAAGAGAAACTTTTGAAGCAATATTGGAGCTGAAAAGAAATTCAGAAAGTTGTAGTAGGCGAAGAAAGAGTTTTGAAAGCCAATTTTTCTGTAACAAAATAGGGTATCTGAAGCAAGATTGTTATTTCTTCAACGCTCAGCGGAATCAAAAAACTTACAGAGTTAACAATGTGACAGAAGAAAAAGAAAATGGAGCAAACCATATTTGAACACTCAAGTCCATCACAAAATATTTTTTGTTGTTTGTAATAGTCCGAATGAGGTTTTTAGGAAAAGAAAGGTTTTTTAGAAAAGTTATTGAATTCGTGAAAAATTGAAAGTGCCTTTTTCTATGGGTTTTTGAAGACCATAACACGATTTGAGCGATGGATATGCGGAATTCTTTGGTCGTGGAAAAGTTTTCAGGAATATATATATAATGAAAAAACAATGAATAAAAGAACAGATATTAATGAGCTGTACAATATATACATATCTATTGAAAAACCATAAAGAAAATATCTCACCTAGTCCTCTTTGAAATGATTATTTTTTATATTTATACATACTTTTACATTTTTATATTCTCACTCTGTATCTCTTTCATTTGGTATTTTGATTATTTAGGCATGTGACTGAGTAATCATAATTTGCTGCAATCTTATCATTTTAAATTGTAACACCGATGTATATTTTTAACCGACGAAACCAAAAAGGAGGAGGTTCTCTATTCGACCCGCATATTTTTTATTTGTAGAAACAAGGAAAAGGTTCACTGAAAATATTAGTACGCCTTACTAGAAACAGTCGCTCAATTTGAAAGATCCCGATCTGAAAATAGACAGTAACAGAGTGTGCAGAAGCGATATCCGTTCTCGAGATACGAGAACTTGGAAAGGAGAGTTGAGTCCTGACCGTGAAACAAGTAAGATATACGAGTTCCGAGTATTCACCGAAGACGATGAAGGGAAAAGGAGAACCCACCGAAGTATCAGCGGGCAATGCCGGGTAGGCCGGAGGCCAAGATCCGCTATATCCAAGCACAGTAGGCGATCCCAACAACACCCGCATCGGCTAGATATATCACCTGCTGAAGGAGAAACTAGACACCAAGCTTACTAGGTTCCGCCTGAAGACCACCGGCTACATGAAGCGAAGGCAACTCGTAAAATTCCTCCGAGAGAGATGAGCGTCACCTGCCCCGATCGTCACAAGCCCGTTCCAGTTCCCCGCCACGACGACAGGAGTCACAACCACAGTTACCCAGCCGCCCATAGTGCCAACTATAACGAGTACAGGGAATCCTATCATGAACAATAATATATATTTGTGTATTTCGTGCAAATAATTTATTTTTTCGCAGGGCGCTTTCGATCTAGGGAGTCATCTTCAGTGCTTGCCTGAAAAGTAAGTGGGTAAGTGAAACTTGGTTCTGTTTTTGGTGAACTTTTTGGTTCTAAACCTTCAGGTAACACTTACTCGTCAGGTTAGCACAAGAAGAGTCTATAAAACTTCTATCATGAGCAATGTGCTCACAGGGGCCCTCTTGGGCATACAATCTGTCCAGCCACCGCCAGTACCTACCACGAGCATAGGAATGGCACCACTGAAAGACAAAGATTGGCGGATAGCTTTCGATGAACTCGCAAAATCTATTGAGTACGGAGAACGAGCAAGCTCAAAAGCCAGTACAGCTTCCGCTTGCAGCACCGTACAGGACACCATCGACTCCAACAGTAGTTTTCAGGCTCACCTCTCAAGTGGCCACACCACCCCCTAGGAGTTCAGGCAGTCATCCAGTTGTAAACATCAGTTTTCTCAAAACTTTTCGAATACTGTATGCTGGAGAGGCCAAACTCCTTCATTGCACGATTCAAACTTATCCTAGATGAACAACATGGGTTCAGAAAATTCAAATCTACATCTACGGAAACAATAGATACATATATCAACATAATCAATGACTTAGATGAAAAAAGAAGTCCTATAGGTATATACTGTGATTTAAGCAAGGCGTTCGATTGTGTCCCACATGATCGGCTGCTTGACAAGCTTTGGTCATACGGAATTCGAGGATGTGCATTTGCCTGGTTGAAGTCCTTTTTGACAAATAGGAATCAATATGTACAGATATCTTGCAATGAAGAGGGTGGTAGAAACACAATATCCCGCTCTCGTTTGGCACCTGTGGAAGTTGGAGTGCCACAGGGGAGTGTGCTTGCCCCAGTTTTGTTCTCAATTTATGTAGCAGATATTGTAAAATACCTTGCACCTTTCAAATTAACACTCTACGCTGATGACCTCTCTATACTTGTATCAAAAGACTCTCCCAAACTAAATCAACAAGCATGTAATACCCTCATGGAAAAAATTATCTTATAGTTCTCGATTAATAATTTATACATTAATGCCAGCAAAACACAGTTTCAAATTTACCACACAAAACAGAGAACGGTCTAAAACATAGAAATACATTTAGGGGAAATGACTCTAGAGAAATGCCACACTATAAAATTTCTAGGTATAACTATGAGTGATACACTGGACTGGGAATCACATATAAGTGATACAATAAAAAATCTGAACTGTAAGTTGTATCAAATAAGATGCCTTCAGAGAGTGCTCAACCTGAATGTTTTAAAAAACTTTTACTTTGCTGAAATACAGTCCCGACTATCATACGGTATATTGTTGTGGGACATGTCTTCTTCAGCTCAAAAACTATTTGCTGTTCAGAAAAAATGCATACGTGCAATGTTGAAGAAAAATCAAAGAGAATCATGCAGACCTCTTTTCAACAAACTAAAAATTATTCCCTTATGCTGCATATATATATTGGAAATTTCCTGTTACATATATAAAAACAGAAACATCATTCCCTGCCATAGCGACATACACAATTACCCAACGAGATTTAGCCATCACCTGTGCGCACCTCAAAATCATTTAAATATATGCCTGAATGGCCCCATAACTAATGGGATTAGAGTATACAACCACTTACTTCCAATTATTAAACAAGAAGCATATTACGTCAAGTTCCGCAAAGCGTTGAAGATATATTTATTGAACAACATGTTTTATACAATGGGTGAGTTCCGTTCGTCATAATAGGCTCTCTTTGTTCCTCATACTCTTTTATTTGTTTAAATTTAAATTATATGTACTTGTTGGTTTTACTTATTTTGAATGTTCTATTTTGACTTGTTTTATACTTACCATGTAGGTCTTGGAAATCAATAAAGATTATTATTATTATTATTAAAAAACCAGAGTGGCCGAGTCAATCAATCAAAATATACTATTGTCCAAAGAATTAGAATCTTATTGACAAAGCATAGAGTTAAATCATAATTGTTATCACTATAATTATAACAGAGGACACAGTGTGGAGTTGCTTCAAAATAACAATAAAGTCAATATATAAACAGTACACACACCTACTATAATAATGTAAAAAAATGTTAAAATGGTTAAATCACTAACTGTGAATAAATGGTAGCTTAAATGATAAAAAAGTATATAAGATAAAAGTATATAATATCGTACATTTAAATGCGAAAAACACAAATTGTCAAAAAAATACAAAACAAAACACCTAACAAAAACAAATTGGACAGGTTAAAATTGAATAAAAAGTAAAAATTTAAAATTATATGAAAAGTTGAGTTCCCTATATCTATAAAATAGTACGATCGTTGAAAAATTCCTCTAAACTATATTAGGGTCAGAAAGTAGTGCCTTGACTTATTTTTTAAGAATAACACTAGATACCACTCCTTTTATATTTTCTGGCAAGTGGTTGAATATCTTGCATCCATTATATATTAATCAGGGCCGATCCTAGGGTATTGGCCGCCCGCGTGCAAATACCAGATGTGCCGCCCCTCCAGAGATTTTTTTCTTGTTTTGACTGATATTTAACGTTGACGTTATAAACTCTTAAACTCATCTACCTGTATAACGTCTATTTCACACACAACGATTTTGGACATACTCAGTGCGTATACCAACGAAAAGTATATAAATCAGTTGTTCTACAGTCTACAGACTAGGTACCTAATCATTATAATTACCTAATTATAAAATAACCTTTCTGGATTTCTGAGTGGCAAATTTATCAATAATTTCCGTAAAATCTATTTTTTCACAGATTTCGGATTCAATAGAGATGATGGCCAAATCTGAAAGCCTTTCTTGTGTCATATTATTTCTCAAGTAATTTTTAATAATTTTTAATTTGCTGAAACTTCTTTCTCCTGAAGCCACTGAAACAGGTAAGGTTAAAAAAATTCTTATTGTTAGAGCAAAATTAGGAAAACAGGAAATGAGATCATTTTGACTATGATTTCTAATACCTCAATTGGCTGTTTCTTACCTGGAAAAATATCTTTGAATGAAGTTATTCCATTAAACAGTTTTATACCGTCTATATCTTTCACGATACTTCCTTCCTCCTGTACCTGTAACTTAATATCTCCATGCAGGCAAGTCCATGCAGGCTTTCATGAGATCATCACTAGAAATGTTGTGAAACTCATACAGAAAGCAGAATATTGAAAAGCACTCAGATAATAATGTAAATCTTTCATTTACCGAAGAGATCGCGTGATCAAGAATTGCAAAATAGAAAGAAGTCTTGAATTGCTGGAAGGAATTCTAAAGGGGTTCATCACTGCCCTCGTAATCAAATAAACGGACCTTTTTCCTGAGCCTCGAACTTGGAAATTCGGGATCAATACCTAAATCTCTAGCAAGTATTGTGGCTGATTCGACAAATATTTTGAAATTATCGTCTGATCTTTGTGAAACAAAATATTTTTCACTCAGTGCACATCTCTCCGGGTGCAGTCTACTGTCACTTTTGTGTGCGGTGATGCGGTCCTTCAACTGTCTGGACGTTTGCCAATACGGGTATAATAGAGATGGGTCTATAATTAGCTGGTGAATTTGCATAACCTTTTTTATAGATTGGTGATACTCTAGATATCTTAAATATATCAGGGAATACACCCTCATTCATGCATGTATTTATAAGGATTGCAATTGGATGATCTAGTGTATCAGCAATCATTTTCAGCAGACTGCCATTTAAACCAAAACAATCCCTCGACCTTGAGTTCTTCATTTTTGCACTAATCCAGCGAACCTCCTGTGCATCTTTTGAATGCAAATACAATGACTTGTGATTTGTAGGATTTTTTTTAATAAATTCATCAAAATTGAAATTTTTAGATCTATCATCCGCAAATTTATAGTTGTCAATAAGATTTTGTATGACATCCCGGAAGTATTCTGCAAAGTCATTAGCAGAGACACAACTGTCAGAGGGAGTCTCACTTCAACTTAAGCTGATGTTTATAATATTCCACGCTGTTTTTTGAAAGTTATCTGATTCAGAAATTCTTTTGTTGTTAAGTTTTATCTCTTCAGGGTTGATCATGTTACGATATTCTTTTATCAAGAATTTTAATAGTTCGAGACTTTCTTTTGATCTAGAGACATCAAATATTGTCTGAGCTGCATCCAGTTTAGATTTAAGATCTTTGAAGTTCTGAGTATATTCAATATCCTCAATATGATTGCAACCCCCTACACTCACCTTCTTCTCAGGAAAACAGCGTATATGAATGTCTGACAGAGTATTTATAATAAGCCTGATCTGTGGCGTAGTGATGAGAAAAATTCCAATTTGTGTTTTTTACCTCAGTTTTAAAGTTATCATAGATAGATAGAATTTATTTAACTACGTTACATACATCTGATGTTTGTAGCAGGTCAATTGTACAAGTGTTAAATGATTATATGTGAAAGAAAAAAAATTTGTTAAAAACAGATATTACGGAATAAAATTTAAGGTTAAAAATGACAAACTATACAGTATTTATCTACAACAAAGGTAATTTTACAGTTTGATGACTCAAGGAGATGAGAGATGTTTGTTGATGCGGTAATGCGATCTGAAGTCATCGACAGAGTAGAAGCAGTGTCTCAACAAAGTATTTTTTAAATTGTTTCTTGAAAGAATTCAAACTGAGCATTTTGAGTTCTTGTGGTAGGATAGTATATAGAGAATAATCAAGAGAATTATTTTTGGATAATTGGAGATGATATCGTTTAAGTCTGATCTGCTGACAGTATGTAGTTTTTAGTGTATGCGTGTTATGATAGTTTTTAATTGTCGAAGAACAAATAGAGAACCGGAAAGTTTTCTCTTTAATAGTATAATGTGTGCAGACCAGTTAAGTCTACTATCTAGGGTAATTCCAAGTAGTCTAAGATCCCGATATAAAACGACCTTCACCGAGATGTTTATTTAATGAAACGTATTTTATATTCAATTTAATATGTCAATAAATATATTGCATATGGGTTGCCTAACAAATTTCAGTCCAGGATATGATTAATTAATAATAAAAAAATATATTTTTTTAAAACATTTCACCGGTTTGATTATTAGGCAAATTCTATATCAATCGAAAGTATGAAGCCCATAGAATATGCAAACGTTAGGTTGCCTATTCTTTTCCCGTCACAACTCTCGGGTAGCCAGGTATAAACAGGTAAATCGATACTAGCATTTTGCACCGGTCTGATTATTGAATTGAAATTAAATGAAAATAAAGATTATATCATTATGAACACGGTGGTATAGGGTTGCCTGCGAAAAATCAGTCCCGAATTCCGGTTGTCAAATTTTGAAAAGTGAAATATTGCTGCGAGTGAATATGTGCGACTGAGAGGTCCCAACCAACCATCCCATGCGATAGAAGAGGACACAGCATAGCAGCTGTTTGAAGTCCGTCCATTTAAAGAAATGCTATTTGTTCTTGAAAATGAAAAGGATAGCAATAGACTCGTATATGCTGTGCATCATTTTGGAGTAGATTGTCGCTATAGTTACAATTGAAAAAACGAGCTACTATTTATTGTTGAAAAAAATGGCAAAAAAGTGTTTTTTGTGTGATTTGGATGATGATGTAATTGATTTTAATGATGAAACTTTTAAAAACTGTGTATTCAAGTTAGCTTTTCGGAAAAGAAAAAACTTTAAATACAATGTTGTTGAGCTACCCAGTGCGTCACTTAAATTTGTAGGTTATCATACCACATGTTATAAAAAAGTTACCGTTTTGAATAAAAAATATAACGAAGAATTTGATAATTTTTGTGCTGAATATACAGTAAGTACATAATAATTGAATCTTTAAAATTATCTTAGCTAATACAACTTCTATATTTTTTTCATGTTGAAATAATTGTTAGTAACATTCACCTATGGTTTTGTTAATTTCCGAAACATATAATTTTTTTGTAATTAACTTAAAAAACGGTTGTTTATAAATTAAACAAGAAAATGATCCGATTTCCGTTTTTTTGTAACATAATTAAATGAGGATATTTTCAATCAACTATTCAAATCAAAAAGTTTATAAAATTTATATATCAAACATTTTTATTTAATCGCAAAAATCGGTTTTTTAGGAGCATACCAATGCATCTACTACTGAAGAAGAATCAAAACAGTCCTAGTGTCGATTCCTGTGCTACAGTTGCTGAGGATGAAAAGAGTAATGTTGAAGACCTGTCTCAAACTTCTGAGGACTTTGAGAAGGTAATAAAATATTTTTGTGTTTTTTAAGCTTTTTTAAAAAAATTATATGAAAATCTATTAATTGAACTTTTATTTTCAATTTTAATTTTTGTTCATCAATTTTTACTTAAAGGATGATTTTAATTCTTTTAGGAGCAGTCAACATCAACAGCATCGACATCAAGCAAAATTATTTGTCTTTTTTGTGACCATAGCCAAAAGAGATGTGGGAAGAAGCTGGTTAATCTTACTTTCCCTAATAGTGACAAAGTACCACTGCAGATAAAAATATGGCGAAAAATTTTGGAGATTCGGTAATTCTCTCCAAACTTCAACATCAAACTTGCGTACCATCTGCCTTGTTACGCAGTGTACAATCAAAAGAGAAGCGGTCCACGGAAGAATCTACCGATTCCAGCTATAGTAAATATAGACAGTTACATCAGTTGGCCTTTCAATCAATATCGAATTTCATTGAAACAGAAATAATAGAAAACAACAAGGTTATGTACTTGGCCCAATTATTTTTAAGATACCAAGCTTTATTGTTAGAGTTCGGAAATCATGAAATTGATTTCGATGATATACAAGATTACCGATCTGAAACCTTGCAAAAAAAAATAATTAAGAAATTTGGTGATCGTATTACGATTGAAGCGTCAACTGGAATACTTAACAAAAAAATAGTGTACAAAACAGACATGGACGTTTTTGTAATGGCAAACAATTTCAAATTTTTTGAGACAAAAACTGATTATGAGTCAATATCTGTACGTCAAAGATGGGCGCTCAGTCACAGCATGAGGACGAAGATATTAACATCTATCAAACAAAATATCGGATTAACGAAAAAAGATGATACTTCGCACTCATTGCAAAAAAGTAAAATTAAGAAAGACAAAAAAAATCTCAACAGTATCATTGAAGCAATAAAATGTACGATGAATCCATTTGATGACACTATTGACAAAGATATATTATTCAACATTTCAACGGATAAAGCTGCATCTGAAGAAGTTGCTGATTTCCTGCTGAACGTGAAAACAGCCGGCTATCAACAAAAAATAAAATTTATCTCGGAATGCTCTTCAACTCCCGCAAGATTCGATAAACCTATAAAACGAAACAAAATCTGCAATTTTTCTTCTCAATGTATGACTAAAGTCCTCAGTACCAAAGACAAGAACAAGAAAGTATTATTGAAAATGGAACGAGACGTATTTGGGCGACTTTTGGCAATTAGTCTAAACAAAAAAATTAATCTCGAATATTGCCTGACTTTTCCACTAGCACCATTGCCCCCTGCTCTTTTTTCATGTACTGGAGAGATGTTAAAAACTTCAAAATCAACGTTAGCAAAGATTTTGAAATCCAAAACTGAAATGGTTGAGCAAACACATATCAACGTTGAAATAATAGATGGTTTTTACTACTTGCACCTAATCGGATCTTCTATAGCTCAAACAAAAAATATGTTCAACAAACGCAACAGAAACACATTTAATTTTTGATCGCTACTTATCACCGTCAATCAAAGATTCCGAACATGAAAGCAGAAAAGAATTCGATATTCCGTACAAAATTTCGGTACCTCAACAAACTAGACCAAAAAATTTTTTGCAAAGTCTTAAAAATTATCGTTTTAAAGGGGCTCTGGTGCTGTTTCTGGCTGATTATTGGGAAAACGACCATTTGGTAACAATAATCCAAAACAAAAAAATATTTTTAACCGTCGACCATCAGTGCTACTCTTATCAAGTTCAGGAAAATTCCGTAAAAAAACTGAAGAAACTAATTATGAATGTCATCACGAAGAGGCAGATACAAGGATTATTTTTCATGCTTCTAAAGCGGAACCAGGCTCAAGAATTTTAATTGAAGCCTCTGATACTGACGTTTTGATTATTTTGTTAGGAAATATGCACAAACTTATCGAATCAGAATTTTGGCTTGCCAGTTCAGCAACTAGAAAGACTAATAATCAAACTGTTGATTGCATTAATTGCACCGATTTAGCGTTGAAGTTAGGAATCAAATTATGCCAAAGTCTTCCCGCCTTCCATGCGTTTACAGGTTGCGATTACACGGCAGCATTTTATAATAAAGGAAAAGTTAAACCTTTTCAGCTATTTTCGAAAAATGAAAAATATCAAACAGTTTTTGCATCATTAACAGATGCTGCTGATATTTTCATTGATGAAAAAATGAAGACCGTTCAAGAATTTACGGCTAGTATGTATGGTATCAAGAACTGCACCAACGTGAATGATGCGAGATATCGCATTTTTATGAAAAATTACTCTGCAAAAGAAGACAGCGAGTAGTTTAAAAAAAAAAAAGGCTTCGACTCCAACTCCATACCACCATGCTGGATATCATTAATTCAGAAAATGTTACGAACTATTTTCGTAAATTCCATGTGGCTTAATGCAAAGGATCCATTATGCGTGAAACTTCAGCCTGAGAACTGCGGTTGGTTCTTAGATGAATATTTAAAACCAGTAGGATTCATTGGGGATCATACACCTTTAAAGATAGAAGACACGAAAGAACTGAAACGGAGAGTGATGACGAAGAAGGTTCAGAAGTTGGAGATCATAGTTATATGTCCGATGACTCGGAACCTGAATAATTTTAATTAATAAAAAAATTGTATTTATAATTTTTACAATAAACAAATTTTTTTTAAATTGTTGTTTTTTATTTTGTCTTCTAATAATAAAGATAAAATTTGCAAGATTAGTATTATATATGTATTACTATAACCTTCTTTTTTACTAAAGATGTATATATACTTTAGTGTCACATAAAATATATACACACATAAATAATTAATTGATTAAAAAAAAATTAAATAACTATTCCTCTATTTTAATAATAAACTACTCCAAAATGATGCACAGCATATACGAGTCTATCGCTATCCTTTTCATTTTCAAGAACAAATAGCATGCGCACTCTCTTTCTTTAAATGGACGGAGTTCAAACAGCTGCTTTGCTGTGTCCTCTTCTATCGCATGGGATGGTTGGTTGGGACCTCTCAGTCGCACATATTCACTCGCAGCAATATTTCACTTTTCAAAATTCGACAACCGGAATTCGGGACTGATTTTTCAGGCAACCCTATACCACCGTGTTCATAATGAAAGAATCTTTATTTTCATTTAATTTCAATTCAATAATCAGACCGGTGCAAAATGCTAGTATCAATTTACCTGTTTATACCTGGCTACCCGAGAGTTGTGACCGGAAAAGAATATGCAACCTAACGTTTGCATATTCTATGGGCTTCATACTTTCGATTGATATAGAATTTTTGGCTACCCGAGAGTTGTGACCGGAAAAGAATAGGCAACCTAACGTTTGCATATTCTATGGGCTTCATACTTTCGATTGATATAGAATTTGTCTAATAATAAAACCGGTGAAATGTTTAAAAAATATATATTTTTTAATTATTAATTAATCATATCCTGGATTGAAATTTGTTAGGCAACCCATATGCAATATATTTATTTACATATTAAATTAAATATAAAATACGTTTCATCAAATAAACATCTCGGTGAAGGTCGTTTTATATCGGGATCCTATACTAAAGCAATTTAACTTGATTAGTCCCAGAGTTAAAGACAGTTTGGTTATAGGCAGAAATTTGGATGCATTGAGTCTTTTCACTATTTAGTTTGAACTGATAAAAATAAAAACCACTGATTATCACTATTTGTAGCCTCTTCGACACGAAAGTTGTAAGTTCTCTTTATTATCATCAGAACGAATAAAAGTGGTGTCGTCTGCAAAGAGGACCGATTTGAGTTGTATTATTACACAAGTCATTTACATAGAATACAAATAAGAGAGGGCCCAAAACAGACATTTGTGGGACGCCATGTTTGACAGATTGAAAATTTGACAGGGTGCCGTTTGTCATTACTGCATGTTGACGGTTCGTGAGATGGGTTATTATTAAATTAAGTGGAATACCCCTAAGCCCGTAAAAGTTTAATTTTTCCAGCAGAATTTGGTGTGATACGCAATCGAACGCTTTGGTCAAGTCACAAAGCGCAGTTTAATTGCCTTATTCAAATTCCTCGACCACTCCTGTCACAACATCAAATACAGCTTGTATTATTGAGCACGAGATTCTGAAACCATATTGGGAATCGCTATACTTATTGGACGGTAATTATCTGTGACAGATGGATCGCCTTCTTTATATGCGGGTATTACTTTCGAAAACTTCAGGATCTCTGGAAAGATGCCAGTGCATAGAATAAAATTAATCAGTGTAGTAAAACGTTGAATTATGATGGGTTTCTTTTAATATTTGGCTATTGAGTTAATGGGTATCAAAAGTCTTTGAGTTCTTCAGTGAATTGATCACTTCTTGAACTTCTACTTCATGAACAGGTAGAAAGAAAAAAGAACTACATGGTGCAGGAATTTTTTGAAATGTTTGCCACATACAGGAGTGAGTTTATGATGTTACCCGCTATGTTGCTGAAAAAAATATTTATCTCATCGGGAGATTTTTCTATTGATGGATTCTGTTGTATTTTGTTTTTTTTGAAATTTATTATTTTCCAGCAAGCTTTAGGTTTATTGTCAGAAGAGATGTATTCGTCGAACGCCATTTTTTTTGCCGTTATTAACTCACTACCATATTTTTTTTTGAGCTGTTTGTAAGCAATTCAGTCATTTGGATCGTTCGTTACATCAGCTATTTGTTTAACACACATGTTATTTCTCAACAGCCTCAAATTGTCTGTGTACCATTGGACTGGTGGGTTGTTCATCAGTTGTTTGCATTTTTTCAAGGGAAAGATTTTCTTCACGGAAGAACTATAGTTGTTTACTAAAAAGCTTGCTAAATAGTTAGGATCAGCTTGGTCGTTGGAAAATATTCGCCAATTTATATCGCATAGGGATTGTTTGAGCTTAGTCATACCTTCGTTTGATATTTGTCTTATATATTGTGGTATACTATTAGTAGATTTATTACAATTTATATTAATTTTGGCAAATTGTCCCCTATGGTCAGATAGACAGGGTTCAAAGACACCTGTGGTAAGTAATTCTGTGGAAATATTCGTAATCACGTTGTTAATACAGCCAGAGGAAGTAGCTGTCACTCTAGTATCCTCTGTTATTGTGGGAGCGAAACCAAAAGCGGTTAAGAGACAGGTAAAGTTTGTTAGGATTATGGAATCAACTTTAAAATTTATATTGAAATCTCCTACAATAATTATTTTTTTATATTTATTTGTTAGTTGTAGAACAGTTTCAAAGTTTATAAGGAAGCATCAATATCGCCCAATCCAGATCAATAAACAAGTACTACCGAAATTTTCAAAGAGGTTAGGTATATTGATTTCAATTCACAATATTGTTCAATAGTCAATTCTTTCAAGCCGATGAGAGTGTATTTCAGACTTGTCTGGTTTTTCTTGTTCAGGTATATGACCACCGTGTACTTTATTGGTCCTGCAGAAAAGGCTAACTAATGTATGGTTATAAATATTATTATTTGTTTGAGACATTCTTCACTCTGCCAGTGTTCAGAGAAACATAAAACGTCAAAATTATTGTCCGTCAAGAAAGCGTTGATTTCATCAACTTTGTTGGATATACCCTGTATATTTATGTAGAACATACTCACAGTACTCCTGGAGCCAACATTAACATGTGTCTCAGAATTTGATATGTGATTTTTGTTTAACTTATCACTATTTGGAAGAACCGATTGAGTGTTCAGTCTAAAAAAGAATCAGGTCTTTTCATGGTTTCCGTGTAGAAGATATTTCTTGTATTATGAAGTAAGCTTGAGCTCTGTTTAAAATAGTAAATTCAGTGAGAAATAATTAACATATAAATGAGTATTTTGCATCAATGTGAAGCAGGAAAAAAGGTTGATTGAATAGAAGCAATTGAGAGTGAAAATTATATGGTGATGCCCAAGAAATCAGTGCACTTTTCTATCTGCCATTATTGAGGAGGGAGTGTTTATTTAAATTCAAAAAACCTGCTAGACTGTTTTGTGGTCTTTTTTTTGTGATTGCCTTTAATGAGACTGGAGTCTTTTTCTTGTGCAACGCTTATCAGGCAGACCTTGTTTCTTTATCGTTGATAAGAACTATTCACCATCCAGTGGCGTATCATAAATTAGTCAATCCCCAGAAAAATTAGTCAAACTTTGTCGCTCCCATCGGAAATGGCGAATTTTGGATGCTGCAGATCAAAACCAATACCGGCGTATCTAATCTGTAAACACAAAATCAACTGCTGTGGAAAACCGGGAGAATCTAAAGAAGATAATAGTATTTTAGAGCAAACTATTGAAGATCTGACAGAGGAAACTAAAGCAAAAAACAGATTCATAGAGAAACAGAATATTGAGAGGAACAATGATGCAGGAAGCCTTGAGACTAGAGAGCGAGCTGAACGAGGTAACTGACAAGCAGGAGACCATCATCTCAGAAGCCAAACTACAAATAAGACAACTCGAAGAATATATTGACTCCATAAAAAATAAACCTATCACGACTTCGTCTGTTCAAACAAACTCATTCAACAGCATCTCCGTGGGTACTCAAGTATCTATTGTAACAAGCAGACTGACAGTCTGCACGCAAACGGTAGTTGAAATGACTTCAAGAAGCAGTCACACCATGAAAAACCCAGAATCTGCTGTAAAAAAAACTCAAAGAACTGCCTCACAAAATAAAGAAACATTCACTCTAATCGAAAAACTTCCAAAAATAGTGCTTGTGGCAGGCTCCCATGGCAGGAATTTATCAGGTATGTAAACAAAGCAATCCGAAAACTTTGAAATAGAAGCAATCATGAACTGGATTCAGAAATTGTTAAAACTGCAACATGCTTCGCGAAAAATCTGAACAAAAGGAACATAGTAATCTTTTGAACAAGTAAACCTCACATAAAACTGATAGATGAATTTATTGTTAAAATGACGCACACAAACCCTATCGTACTGACTGAGCCATATCTGTATGGTGATGACTCAGATGACAACAACAGTGGAATATACAGGGACAACCTATCTTTTTTCAAAGAAATTCACTCAAGAAAAATACCTAAAGCACACATTTTAGAATGTAACAGAGCCCTCAGAAAATCTTATTACCACATTAAGCATATTGGTAACTGGTTCCTCGCTAAATTCATGATTAGACATATCCAAGAAAACTTTGGAGATAATAAATTCACATAGAAAAACTTCAAATCCACAGACATTCGACATGAATTGCCCGCTGATTATCACTCTCTTTATCCAAGCCTGCAAGACACAAGTATACTAGAAAACAGCGAAGTTTCGTTCCTCACAAGAGAAAAACAACATCAAGCTGCAACATCAAGAAACCTGAAAGAAGAACTCGAGAAAAGCGTTCAGCCCGAAACATATAAAAATGAGAGCATCAATTTTTTTTAGGGACACCCCCAAGGACATTCTATCTAACGTAACTGCCTTGCCGCTCTTCTCGGAGGGTATATTTCACCCTACGGAGAAAAATCTTACCACTTCAACGGATAATTCAAGCACTCCTAGATACACACTTCATCCAAGCACGGATAATTCAAGCACTCCTAGATACACACTTCGTCCAAGCACCTCCAGAATCACTTAAAACAAAAAAGGAAACCACCTCCTTTCATTGGTATTATTGAATATACAATCACTGAGAAGCAAAACAGATGAACTTTATATATAGCTAGATGAATTAGATTTACCAAGTCTGGTCTTATTGAGCGAACACCGGTTAAGGCCTGAAGAACCAGTTTTTATACCGCAATACACAATGTTATCTAAATTCAGCAGAACAATATCTGCTAACGGCTGCACTATGATTATGGTGAAAAATTATGTTAGTGACGATATAGGCTTTGAAAACTACGAAAAACTAAATCATTACCTACAGGGGAAACAAATTTAGTTCTCCATTGTCCATTCCAAGAAGCTGAACATATATTTTATGCATATACCGGTCACCTTTGTCAGATAAAAACACTTTTCTTTTTCAGTTAGAGTTATTGTTGAATGAAATCCCCGTGAATTCCAATATTTTACTAACAGGTGATCTAAACATTAACTTTTCAGATACAGAATCCAATTATACAAGCACTGACTAATTTACTAAGTTGTTCGATCTGAACATGCATGCAGACTCTCCAACTCGTGTTACATACCAGAGCAAGTCTACGATTGACTATGTATGTAGCAATCTAGAAAAATAGATTTCATAGCTTTATCGGGACTCTCTGATCACGAGGCTATCCGATTCTCTGTCAGCATCGAAAATACTAATGAGCATAATCGTTTCAAATATGGAAGATTGTATAGTACTGCAAACTATGATAGGTTCTACCAAAACTGCCTCCAAACAAACTGGGAATTCACCCCAGATAACAATAATCCTTTTCATAAATTCTACAGTTGTCTCACCACTATTTTCAATGAACCTTTTCCCTATCAGAAGATCAAAGATAAAAAAAAAAAGAAATGGCTAACTGAAGCCATACAAATATCTTCTGAAAATGTACTCTCACTGAACTACATAAAGAAATTCACTAATAATGAATCTTTTCATAAATATGTCAGACGATATAGGATAATTTATAGGAAGCTGATCATTATTGTAAAAAGTAATTTTTATCATGAAAGAATAGTAGTAGATTTGAGCCGGTACTGGATCTCCCCCCACGACCTTGACCTTGACCCCCCCCACGCTTGAGAAGGGGGGGGTTGGCTATGTGTGTAAGTGTATCGTTAACCTTGAAGTGATCTTGATATGGATCGGGGTAGAAGACATTGCATATCATTCAAGGTGACCGCTGTCTCATAGGGAGTCTGACATTCAAAGGTAACTCAAGGTCGAGTGGCTGTATAACATTGGGGGGGGGGGTAGAAGGCACATAGTTGTGCGTGATCATGTGTAACGTTGTCTGTCCTTCACCTCGAGACGACCTTGAGCATTGAGGGAGTTGGCATATCGTCCTAGACACCCTTCACCTTAGGATGACCTTGACCATTGGGAGAGAGTGCATATCGTTCTAGACACCCTCCACCTTGGGATGCCCTTGAGCATTGGGGGAGAGGACATATCGTTCAAACTACGCTTCACTTTGGGATGACCTTGAGCATTGGGGAGAGGGCTTATCGTTCTAGACACCATTCATTTTGGGATGACCTTAAGCATTGGGGGAGAGTGCATATCGTTCATCCCACATTCGATCTTGTATGACCTTGACATTGAGGTGACATTTGGATATGTGAACGGGCAAACATTTTCAAGGTGACCTTCACACGAATCCACTCTGACATTGTTGGAGTGAATCGCATCATGCACCCCAAGGTCGAGTGGGTGGAACCAAACGGAGTGTGACCTTCATATTTATATAGGGTGGGGATTTTGTCCCTTATAAAATGCTTGAAGTCATTGTTGAGAAATCATAAGTTGAATATATTCATTAGAGTGAATACAGAGTACGAGAAGTTTCTCAATTGAGTGAGTGTGAGTGAGGTGAAATAATCTATATTTTTCATAAATTCACTATATCTCTTGCAAAAGTAGATTTGGAGAAAATCAATTAATCAATCATTGAAGAGGAAGTGGAAGTTTTCGAACAAAGACCAATATCATCGCTTCCGCTTAATTAAGCTATCAATATAATTAAAATGACGATTTGTTTAACCCGATATGGCAGATCCATTCTGATGATATTACGTGATGATAATTTTTTTTTCAAATCGTGGTTGCCAGAAAGTATTTCGAAGGAATTTGATCAAGACAGTTTGAATATCATAAATATTGCAGATGGTAGATATACAATCACATATTTGGGTCAGAGTCCACAAGTATCAGGGGGTTTCAGAACCCGACCTCTGGTACTTCATTGAATAATAATACGGTTCTTATGTTAGGGTATAGTGATGTGATTTTATGTTGAATATAGATATTTCTCCAGTAAAAAAAATAACATTCAGTGTAGAACAATTTTAATGTATAAAATTATTTGAATATCATTGGAATATATTAACAATTTTTTTTTCGTTTCATTTTCAATATGTGGATGCATTACTCCAGTCAATGTTGGACGGAAGCCGTGGACATCAATACAGCCATCGAGAGATTGAACTCCTACTTGAATGATCAAATGTGGTCTGAAACAGTTTCTCCCCACCCTTTCACCATTTCTACCAGATGACATCAAGCAGAAATATAAATTCCACAATGAAGATTATGATGATGACCTTGTAGAAAATAAATTATAATTGGAATAAAACATATTTTTTTAAAATGTATTTATTTATTGATCCATTACACATATACAATTGAAAATTGAATACAATATAGACATAATTAATGTAAAAAAATGAATATAATTCAATTTTTACTCAATATGAATTACGAACAGATCATTGTAAGTCAAGAAGGTGTCGTGTATAATGAGTGCATAGACTTTGGTGTTGCCCGGAAATTTAGTTTTTCTTGTTTTGAACTCCAGCTAGATATCCACTGTAGATGATTTTGTAGCATTCGGTTGATGTGAACAATCAATGATGAACAGGGGATTCTGTTGAAATGCCTCAAGGTCCATAAGAGGTTCACTCATATCTTTGTCATAATAACTACGTTGAAAGTCCTCATATGCATAGTAAGCTGAAGAGAATAGTTTTTTACCAAAGTCCAGGTTCCAACGCTCATATGGGTAGATTTCGGAGTTCAAATACACTCGGATGTTATTTATGTCTGCATTTATGAATTTTGTCACATCCAGTGTTCTGTTTTCGAATGCGTTGGTACTTTGAAAACCAATAATTATGAAGCGAGGTGTTTCCAAAGTGTTGGTTGTTTGTATTGCCCATATGTCTGAAGATGTGCTACGCAATGATGGTAATTCATAAAGATCCCACATACGATAAGCCAACTTCATTTTTGAATTCAGACCACTCTTATTTATTCTACTGAATAATTTGAGCTTATGCTCGTCATCGGGCACAGCATGTTTTATTTTCCATTTAATCTTTGTAATTTCCAAATTGGCATCAACTTCTCCAATATATGATTTCTTGAATGAGCGTGCTATAATCGAAATCAGTTCTTGTTTTGCATTCCGAATGCTCTTCTTATGATCCTCGGCAAAACCCATCAAACATTCTAGAGAAAGTTTTCCACTGAATAAATGACTGGGTCAGTAGTTATTCTATAAGAGTTCTAAGTTATACTTCACAATTTGTCCGCTAGATGGCGCTGTTTACCCGAATTATGAAGTTTGATGTATAGTACACAGTGGCGCATCAATCGATTCGTCTCGATGTCAAGAATCATAATTATACATTTTCCGATGCCAAAAGGGCTTAGGAAGCTAACTCCGTTATTATTGGAGGTACAGCAGCGTGCGAGTACTCTAACAAGACAACTTTCACTGGAGATTGTGAAAATGAAAAGTCTGTTGACATTGACATTGACCTTGACCCTGGCTTTGACCTTGACATTGACCTTAACATTGACCTTGACGTCAAATACTCCTGCGACTTGACGTCACTTTGAGGAGGGTCCTGTACATCATATTTCTTATATTCATATAACAAATATCTTGAAAGTAATTTTGGGAAGGTCCCTGTATACATCACGAGAGTTGTATACACTTTCTCAAAACTACACAAATCTCCGAAATTTCATTCTACTATCGCAATCATTGAGGGTCAAAGAAATGTATTTTGAAATTGGGGCAATTCACTATATCTCTTTTACCCAATATTTATGCATTGAAAAGAGTGGTAAACTGGTCTTATCTTAATCTACAATTAATTTCTTGAAGGATTTGAGAATAATACTAAACGAATTTTTCTATATAGAAATACAAATATATTGAATATGGAATTTTGGGCAATATTGGGCCCCTGAAAAGGTAGAAACACATCTATTTTGAGAACAATGAGCATTTTTAAATTGGGTAATTGAGATCAGTATGTATCATATTGATAAAGAATGTTAAGATTGAGAATTTTTTACTGGTCTACCTCCGAATTATTTTAGCGATTTTAGGTCCCAGCTGCAATACTTCTATTTTGGAAATTGAGGGGCACTTAACTATGTCTCTTCTACACAACATGCATATGCACTTGAAGGAGCGGCAACTTTTTATATAGAAAAGGTCAACATTGTGTGGAATGGATTACATCAGAATCCTTGTATCCAAATTGAAAGGTTACTTGCTTGCATGTTAATAGTTACAATCACTGGAATAGTTCAAGACAAATGTAAGAGAATGCTTAACTTGAACTTTTGTTTGTAAGGAGTGTTGATTTTTTTTCAATAATCAGTATATATATGAGAGAATATTGAACAACAGATCATATGTATTTAAGTATTTATTCAAGTATAGTCTGGGGGTGTTTTTGCAGAAGTGAAAATCAAAGGTGAGTTTTTTTATTATTATATTAATGTCTCCTACAGTTCCCTACAAAATCCTAGATCTTGATGAAAATTATTCTTCCTTCTAAACTTTTTTTGTTTCTTACCAATGATAATTTTTCATTACAGATCATGAACTACCAAAATAATACTGTTTATTCGTGAGTTTTTTACTTTTTCAGTATTGTTTGAATGAAAACTTGGTTTTTGTAGAAATGTGAATGAAGAAGTAGATTTTTGAGAGAAGGAAATAGATTTTACGTGAGTTTAAAATTCAGTTGTGATATAAATTCATTAATTCTCATATTTGTAGATTGAATTTGGACCACGCGGGTTGTGGAATTTTTCTGATTGGTTGGGTTTTTGCGGAAGTATGGGAAAGGAAGATTATTAATCTCTAGTGATTTTTTTAACTTTTTTAGTAGTGTTTGAATGAAAACTTGGTTATTTAGAAATGTGAATGAAAAGCATTACTACTACCGACACTACCATCCCTCCAGAACCTAACACCCAACAAGAGCCTCCTAACAAAAAATTTAAAATATAAAAGAAAAATTCTAGAATGTGTTTTTTTTAGATGGATCTTAAAGCATTGAATTCAATATCTTTTTAAGAATCCAATATTCCAAAACCAGTTATCAAGCTGAAAAATCTGATTGTGGGTAAACAATATAAAATCCACACAGCTGAATTGGTGCAAACAAAGTTTGGTGAGGCAGTCCTCCTGGAATTGAAGAAGCACGTTGTATTCCTGCCCCAGAGAGTAACCGACGAGTACAAACCACAGATAGCAAATTTTTCACCAGAAAAGTACGCAGTCATATTCAGGGGAACCGAAGACGTTGGAAAACCTTATCCTGCTGCATCTTTTGAAATCGTTGAATCCAAATAAATTGTATAGGTGAGTTACTTTTTTATAAATAAAAGTGATACGTTATGGATACATTTAGAGGAACATTATCTAAAATTGATGAAACGTTAAAATTAATCAAAGAAAATTCTGATAAAAAAAACGCAATCAAAGCAATTAATGGACATATCAGAAGGTGTAATGAAGCTTTGAAGAAATTGAAACTCAAAGTGGGACAGAAAAGTAAAATAATAACCGAAATTGGTCAATTGAAACGATTAAGGTGTCTACTAAAATTGAAAAGTAAAAATGTAGGTTCAAAGCAGGGGCGTGAGGTTTATTGAGAAAATGTACACTCGTGTTTCAATAACAGTGTCATCAATTTAAAACATAAAGAAATAAAAGCGTTTTTGTCCGATAGATTTATATTTTATTTAAAAAAATTATTAACAGAATTCTGAAGGAAATGCTAGCTCTGAAAGTGAATACTACTCTTTGGGCAGATTTTATTGAACAATCAAGTGATGAGGAAGTAATAAGTCAAAAATATTTTGCTACACCGAATGCAGTTTTAGATCAGGGGACGGATCTAATTGTTTGGTATCGAGAACATGTCATTGATTACATTTTGAATAAACTATCATAGTTTTCAAAAGAATCAAGTAATTGGGCGTTACAAAAAAAGTTATTGTTGGAAGTAGCTATAAAAAAATATGAAATCGGTAATGGAACATCTTTTATTGAAATACCGTTACAAATTTCAAGAAAAAAGCATGTATCAACATTCAAAATAATTATGATAAAGCATGTTTTTTTGGAGTATAATTAGTGCTTTATACCCACCTACAGGAAATTATAGATATACATCATCGTATCCACATTACAGACTTGTATTGAATACTGAAAGTTTAGAAATGCCCATGAAACTAAATCATATCAATAAATTTGAAAAATTAAACAATATTTCCGTAGACGTTTTTGCGTTGGAATTGAATCTTACTGATAAAAGTTAATTTTATGAAGTGGTGCCCGTAAGATTAACTAAAGGCAAATTGGAACGTCATGTTAATTTGCTATTAATTCAAAATCATTATTTTCCCAAACTCAATGATTATACAGCACCAATACCGGATGATACAGATACTGAAGTAAAATTTCACTATTGTTGAATCAAAAATATGTCTCGACTAATATCAATGCAAGTACATAAATACAATGTAAAGATTCATTTATGTGATCGCTGTCTAAATTATTTCATAAGTGAAGAGAAATTGAAAAATTATTACGTGTTGTGTGAGAAAAAGAATGATTGTAGAATTTCATTTCCCAAATATGACTTTGTAGAATTTAAAAATTATATTCACAAACAAAGAGTGCCTTTTGTAATTTATGTTGATATTGAATCAATTTTAGAGCCATGCAATTCAAAATTATCACAAACTACAACAAAACATCAATTACACAAGGCATTTTCGGTGGGCTATTATCTAAAATGTTGTTATGACGATTCCCTTTCTTATTTTAATAGTTATGAAGGTGAAGATTGTATGGAATGGTTTTTCACGGAAATAAAGAATATTGCACAGTTTGTAGAAGGTAAAATACTCAATATTGTGCCAATGATTGAAAACCCGAAATCTATAAATTTTGGAACTTGTCACATTTGTGAAAAAATGTTCAAGGTCAATGATGTCATTGTAAGAGATCATGATCATTTCACGGGACAATTTCGTGGTTTTGCGCATCAAGACTGCAACCTATCTTTCAAAAAATTGTTTATTGTACCAGTCATTTGTCATAATATGTCAAATTATGATGCCCACTTTATTATCAAAGATTCAGCCAAGAGGGGCGCTCTAAGTGTTCTTCCATTGAATAAAGAAAAATAAATTTCTTTCACTCTCAATGATTGCGATAGTAGAATAAAATTTAGATTTATAGATTCGTTCAGATTTATGGGAGCGGGTCTTGATGATCTCGTATCCACATTATGTATGGAAAATCTTTCAAATTTGAAGCGTGAGTTTGAAGATTTGAATGATGAAACATTCAAACTTTTGACTAGAAAAGGGGTATTTCCCTATGATTTTTTGGATAATATAGAAAAATTAAATGATACTCAACTTCCATCCATTGAAAAATTCTACAACAAATTGAAGAGTTGTGCGAAGAAGATTACATTCATGCACAAAATATATGGTCGGCGTTCAAGATGAAAACTCTTAGAGAATATAGCGATTTGTGTATGAAAACTGATATTCTGCTACTTGCTGATGTCATGGAAAATTTCAGGGAGACTGCTATGAAAACCTATGGTTTAGATCCCGCATGGTATTTTACAATGCCAGGATATACGTGGGGTGCTATGTTAAAATATACAAAATGCAAATTACAAATTTTAAAAGATGTTGATATGATAATGTTTGTGGAAAAGGCAATTAGAGGTGGAATTTCGGTTTGTAGTAACCGATTTTCAGAAGCCAACAATAAATACATGCCCCACTATAATCCCTCAAAGCCTGCCAAAACACTTTTGTATCTAGATGTGAACAACTTATATGGTTGGGCCATGTCTGAACCATTACCTTTCGGAGGTTTCAAATGGGCCGATACAAATATTGATGTGACAATGATTCCAGATGATTCATCGGTAGGATACATTTTACAAGTTGATTTGGAGTATCCCAAGAATATACATGACTTACACAAAGACTTTCCATTTTGCGAGGATCATTCCGTTCCCCCCACATCAAAATTGCCAAAGTTGATTGCTGATTTTACATGATAAAAAAGAGTATATTTTACATTACAGAAATTTAAAACAAGCATTGGCAAACGGTTTAATTTTAACTAAAATACATAAGGTGTTGGAATTCAAACAGTCTGAATGGTTGAGACCGTATATCGAACTAAATACTCGTTTGAGGGCTGCAGCCACAAGTTCCTTCAAAAAAAATCAATGTAAATTGGCTAATAATGCAGTGTTTGGTAAAACAATGGAGAATATTAGACTACATAGAGTCGTTAAATTGGTGAATTTTTATGAAGGTCGTTATGGAGCCCAAAAACCTAATTGCTAGTCCACGTTTTCATAGTAGAACAATTTTTGATGAAGATTTCATGGCGATTGAATTTAAACAAGAGGAATTGATTTTTAATAAACCCCTTTACATTGGTATGGCTATTTTGGACATTTCTAAACTTTGCATGTATGAGTTCCATTATAATTTCATGTTGCCCACAATCAGATCGGACAATTGCAAGTTAATGTACACAGACACAGATAGTTTTTTCTATGAATTGACCTGTGGAGATGTTTATGAAGATGTAATCATCAATAAATTTGATACCTCTGATTATGAGGAAAATAATGAGTACAATATTCCTTTGGTAAACAAGAAAACCCCTGGTCTTATGAATGATGAAACGAATGGTAGAATTATTACACATTTTGCTTGCCTCCTTTCAAAGATGTATGCTTTCAAAACACTCGTCACTCGACAAGATAGGGAACGTTTAAGGGAAAAATTATTGAAAAAAGGTATGAGCAAAAAACGAATAGACATTGAAATGAATAATTTGGGTATAAAGAAAACATCTGAGGGGGTCAAAAAGTATGTAATGAAAAATATGATAACTTTTGAAGATTATGTTGCTTGCCTGAAAGAATTTAAAAATAAAAATATTTCACAACAAAGTATCCGTTCATATGCTCATAATGTATTCAGTATACGATAAACGTAGAATAATTCCCCAATCCCAATTCCCTTGGGATCATTATAGTGCATAGATTTTTTTTTGTTTCAGATATTCAATATGCAATTGAGAAAACTTTGTCAAAATATACAAACAATAATACATTTTATCAATTTCCTTCAAGCTTTACTTCAGAAAATACACTAAGCAGGAGTCGGGTCACTTGGGCAGATGAATTTTTCCCCAGATTCTGGGTATTTTTTATACCTGAGGCGCAGGCCAATTTCCCCAGATTCTGCGACTTTTTAAAAGGGTAAAAAATGGCAACAGCGCATGTGAGTGGCAACGTTGGCGGGTCGATTGGTAACGGAATGTATACTTCAACGGTCGTTGGCGGGTCGTAGACTTCAAAGACACGGTTGGTGGGGTGCCGAAGATATGGTTGGCGGTGATGGGATGGGTCATGGTTCAGGACGGGGGGGGGGGGGGGGGGGGGGGCGGGGGTGGGGTCTGGTGTGTGTTTGGGTCGTGGCTTGGGAATATTT
>JAFIRS010006233.1:0-40828 GCA_018342105.1 Gonioctena quinquepunctata | reverse complement strand
GGAATTCCATAATTCACATTAGAGAACAATATAGCATTTTCAAATGGGATTCCCAGTATTCTGTTTCCTATGCTGAATAAAAACATGTATGTTATATCGTGGCTTCTGCGGTTGTGTTTTTTAAAAAAGTTTATTATTTTTATTATTACAATATTACACTGATATAACAATAATTAATATTTTCAATATTTAAGCAAGTGAACTGAAGTCTGTCTTGGATCGTAATCTAGGAGTCTCTCTGCGTATGTCTTGATCCTGGCTTCATAGATTTCTAGATGCTGACTCGAAGGTCTTCTGGCTGGTGCCGGCGTTCTGAAGTAAACATCTTAATCTCCTGCTTAGCTTGTGGGATCCGAAGGTTAAATAAGGAAGGTGACCCAACTGCGTAGTTGTATTGCGTAGTTGTGGACAAAGGGCTATTGTCTAGTTTGGATATAACAACTCCCCTTTTTATGAAAAAGTTGATGCTATATGGTGCAGCAAGTTTTCAGACGTAATTCTTTGAAGAATTTGGTGAATTTAGATTTAGTTCAATGTCTTCTTCTACAGGTTCTCCAATTTGGATGCTAGGTCTTCTCCTGGGGAAGAATCTTGTAATGGGTTCGAAGTTACTTCTTGGATTTCTTGGTGATGAAGGTCCATCATCTCTTGATGTCATTATTCCAATTCTTAGGTTCTTCTTACGTTTACATTTACAAAAACAGTATAAAATAATCAAGGCAATAATCAGAGTAATCGTAAATTAAGTAATCCAAGAAATATGTTTACTGACAAAAGGTTCATTAATTAATTTATCAAGTTGATCAGAATATTGATTCAATTTATATTGAGCGGTATTTAAATCATCAGCATTGATTTTATTCAGTTTCAATGGTTTCACTTTTGGAATATTTCCCTTTTCAGGCAAGTCTCAACAACATTGAAATGGTATCGTTATTTCTCGAAATGTATATGTAACATTTTTCTCAGTGTATTTTTAATTTTCCAAAAATTGCAGTTTTGTTGATTTTCGAAATAGAATTTACGTTAATTATTTGAGTTTTTGGATCATTTTCTTTCCAATTCAAAGATATTGGTAAAGGGTCTGAAACTGTAATAAGCCATGTATTGATATTAATTTCATAAATATTATAATCTTTTGCAGAGAGCAACGAAGTTTGACATGTTTTCGGCAATTCTAACAAGTGTCTAAAAATTTGTGCTCCACAAATTTCACTATTATCAATCGGGTATAAAAGTACTTGTTCACAAATCTTGGTTTTTGGGTAAAGTGATTTACAATGTTTAAAATTTGGGATTACAACATATGACAAAGAATCATCGTCTCTTCCAATGTATTTAATGGAAGTGGGTAAAATATGATGTAAACCTGTTCTGTTGTCCAAAATAGGGATAGGATAAAGTCGGTAAACGGTAAAGATTTCATTCAGGTTCTGCAAGAGGTATTTTTAAAATAAAAATAATCTTTATCTCTGTTTGGAATGCTGAAAGTTCAATAAAATCGAGATACTTCGCAACATTCGAGATTTTCGGTTGTAAAGGCAAATGATTCAATTGAAGTGATTGAGAAATTTCTTGGAGTGAATTTACAAGATCATTTGGTTTTATGATTGACGTATGAATAATTTTGAGTCTGGCAAAATAATTGAATTTGTGAAATATTCTCCGTCTGAAGCATCAAGGTTTCCAGATATGGCTTTCCAGATGATTCAGGTAGATTTTCTCTTACCTTTTTGTCAAAACGTATTTTGGTTTTCTCTTTCTGTTTTTGTGTTTGTTCACGAACATATTTATAATAATATGAAATCTTATTATTTAAATCTCTAACATATTTACTAATTAGTTGTTCTTGATTATAGGTTTTTCAGGTGGTCTACCTGCTGTATGACCAAAAATAAGTTCATACGGTGTAAAACCATGTGTTTTGTGAGTTGAATTATTATAACACATTACCGCATAAGGTAATATATTCAGAGGGTGTTTGTCTGGGTTTTCTAATGAATCAATTCCTATCATTTCCATTAATGTCGCATGAAATCTTTCGAGGGATCCATTTGATTGTGGAGGATCGATACTTGAAAATGTAAGTTTTATATCATAGAGTAAACAAAGGTCTTTCATTAGAGTGTTATTGAATTCTTTTCCGGAATCACAATGGATTCGGAGGGGTGTTCCATAATGTTGGAAAAATATGAGAAGTGTATGAATTACTGATTTTGCTGTTTTATTTTCCAATGGGTATGCTTGAGTGAACTTTGTGAGTTCATCCCGTATAGTAAAAATGTAATTGTCAGTGGGTATATGCATAATATCAATATTTATTCTTTCGAATGGCGTTTTTGGTGTTTCAGAAATCACAAATAGATTGCTTAAATTTTGTCTACAAATTTTTTTTTTGACAAATTTCGCCTTTCTTTATGAAATTTTCAACATCTTTCAAAATTCCGTGCGAGTCATATTTTTGATGGTACTGGTCAAGGATAATGGGAATCATATCTTGTTCAGGTATTGTAGCAATATTTTGACATATGAACAGTTTTATCTCTTCAATGTCAGCTAATATGTACGAAGGCATTTCTTGTGTTGGTGTAGGTCATGGTTATTTTCAAGATAGTAGATTTGCTTTGAATAGGTGTTTGTCTTTATATAATGAAAAGAACATCATTTGCAGAGCTTTGACAGCATCAAATGGAATGCAGAAAACAAAATATTTTCTGTTTTTGACTGATTTACTTGAAAGTACATTTTTTTTTCAATAATTGAAGTCGTAATTTTCTTTAAAAATATCTTCAATTACTTTTTTATGAAAATGGGTAACTTTATTCTGTTGTATTACAATGCTAATATTTTTATGGGTTTTTTCATCAAGTTGAGAATTTGAAAATTGGATTTTTGAATAATCAATTATTGATTTTGTTTGAAATAAGTTCACAAAATTATTAAATTCTTCTTCGACTGTTTCAGGGGCAATTTCAGTATCAACTTAATCATCTGAATGTTCGTCGTCATTATTTGCTAAAATTTTTTGATGAAATTCCAAAACTTAAAAGTGGTTTATTTTTATTCTAGAAAGTGCATCCGCGTTTTTATTATGTTTTCCAGGTTTATATATGATTTCATAATCAATTCTCAAGTTAAGTCGCCAACGTGCAAGTCTACTTCCTGGGTCTTTATACTAAAATCCAAGTAATGGTCTGTGGTCACAATAAAGTTTGAATTTTCTTCCGTAAATATATGGTCTGAAATGTTTTACTGACCCAACGATTGCTAAGAGTTCTCTTTCAATCGTTGAATATTTTGTTTCTGCTCCACATAAAGTTCGTGAGGCATAGGCAATGGGTAAATCTTTTCCTATAGGGCCTTGAGATAATACAGCCCGATGACAAAAGAGAGGCGTCTGTTGAAAGTATAAAAGTTTCTTCAAAATTTGGATAATTAATATCGGTGTTTTGGAAATATTCTTTAATTCATAAATGATTTTGGACATTCTTCATGATTTAAATGGGGTTTCTTTTTGTAGCAATTTTGTCATTGGTTTTGAAGTTTTTGCAAAGTTTGGAATAAATCTACGATAATAACCTGCAAGTTCTAGAAATTGTTTAATTTCTTTTTGATTAATTGGTTGAGGAAAATTTACTACTGCATTAATTTTATCAGGATTTGGTTTAACTCCTTCTGGAATTATAAGTCCAAGGTATGGAATTTTTTTTAAAATGCATTTGTCTGGTTGGATTTTGAGGTAAGCTTTCTGTAGTCTCTTGAAAACTCCTGTAAGTCGTGAAATATGGTCATGAAGTGTCGGTGAGTAAATTATTATATCATCCATATATACTAGGCACCTTTCATTTTGTATTCCAAGTGGAATATTGTCCATAACCCTTTGAAAACTTGGAGGACTATGTTTTAAACCGAAGGGCATACGAAAGTACTCGTAATGACCGTTCTCAATAGAGAAGGCTGTTTTTGGGATATATTTTTCGTCAACTTCGATTTGATGGAAACCTGAGGCTGAGTCCAAAGTTGTAAAATATGTACATTGTCCAAGTTGATCTAATAGGTCAGAAATATATGTCAAAGGATATTTATCATCAACTGTTACTTGATTTAATTTTAGATAATCAATTACTACTCTCCATTTTTGTTTCCCGGAGGCATCCAATTTTTTTGGTAGGGGAGAGTTCCCTTGAAACGGACAATTTCATTATTTTTGGTGTGAAATATTATTTCAAAGGAAAAGGGTTCAAATTGTACCGTCATAATATGAGCATAAGGTTTGTGGATTCACTTTTTCAGAAAAAGCTAGAAAAAGAAAAGCTAGTCACTAGAAAAAATAAGTCTAAGTTTATTATATAAAATGTCCATTTCATGGGATGTTGCCCTTGTTATGGACAGTTATTCCCATAAAGTGGACAATGGTACAAAAACATGAGAACAGGTGAAATAAAAGTGAATAAAAATTCAAAAACACTTCTTGCAGAAAAAATTTAAATTTACAATCATACCACAAGATTTGTGGGCCCACTGGTTACACAAACGGCACTGAATGAATTCTTCTTTACTTGGTCGATATTCACCACTACAAGCTACGAAGCTTCGACATTTGAAGGATCGAGTTCTTGTTCTATTTGACTCAAATGTTATTTAAGATACCGTGGAGGTGGAGATTTATCATGGAGAGAGATGTTTCCGTCTGTATCAGAGTCACTAGAGCAATGTTTCTTTTTAGCTATCGTAACTATTTTAGCCTTGGCACCTTTCTTCTTACTTTTATTATTTCTTTCTTCTTCCGCTTTCATTAGCTCATCTTCCTCAGGTGTGTCTGTAATAATAGAACATTTTCCTTTTTTTCGGCCAAGAGTTCTACTTTGTTTTCTTAACGGTACTGTAGGATATGGTCTTAACATTTCTGGAGAAACTATTACTAACTCTTCTCTTCCTTCCTTCGTAACATTTCTCTTCACAGTGCCGATGCCGCTTGTAGAAGGACGATTTGGATTAGCGGAAGTAGATGGCTGATCTAAAATATTGTCGTTCTCTGGTAGGTTGCCTTTCGATTGTGAGATGGTTAAGGTTTCCTGATTTATTATAGATGTGGGATCAGGTCTCTCAGTTATACTTGGAGGGAGAAAATCGTCGTCAGTGAAGATGTTCGAATTAAATGGATATATTCCAGTTTTTTCAAAACTCTTACAGATATTGGTGATTGTAAATGACTCACTAAAAGCTGGATTCACGAACTCAGCAACTTCGTATATTGTTACGGTTTTCCCTGGATTGCATGTTAACCAATTATTCATAGCTTGTTTATATCTAAAAATGAAAAAAAAACATAAATATAATCATAATAAAATTAATTTCTAATGGTATTACCTTGACTTGAACGGACCATAAACGGCCACATCAAGAGGTTGCATTCGGTGGCTGCAATGCGGAGGCAACGTTAAAATTATTATGTGGTTTTTTCTTGCAACATCCACAACTTGCAGATTCACATGAGTTGCATGATTGTCCATAATAATTAATGCTTTCTTATCAGCGATTGGTTGAACGTGGTTCAAGAAATGTTTCAAAGATTCAACAAAAATTTCTTCGGTCATCCAACCAGATGGATTTGCCATACCTTTGGCACCAACCGGAGCTCCCTTGAGCATGTTATCTTTGAAGTAAACTCGTGGGAATATGAATACAGGCGGAATAGTCCCTCCTGAAGCGCTAATGAAAAAAAGAACGGTTGTCAGAGTTCCTCTTTCTGCCGAAGCGATTCGCCCTACTTGTTTCGTCCCTCGTACAGCTATTACCTTGGGCGGTTTCGTGACTGTCATGCACCCTGTTTCGTCAATCTTTTCGAAACTCTTCCAACACTCGGACATGTCCACATTAGCCGAATTCACCCAGATATGACAGCAGTCGATCTTAGCAATTTTTTTAAAGAAACAGCCCCCCAAATCAGGTTTAAATGTGAGGAATGGAATAAAACCTCTGACTACATTTCCGTCAAGGCATCATTTCCCATCGAAGATGCTGATAAAATCTATGATATATCTATATGGCCTGAGGGATCAGCGGTGCAACGTTTCAAATAAAAAAAAAATCCGCAGCACCCGACCATGAATTCCAAGGAATTTGTAAATTACTCGAATGAACCAAGTCTCAAACTTCTGAACATAAATGTACGAAGTCTAAAAAATAAGCTCAATCAACTGGAAGTGACATGCTCCCAGTATTCTCCTGATTTTCTCTCTGTTACCGAACATTGGCTGGATAGCGACAGACTGCCTGAGGTGAACATACAAGGGTATAAACTGGTTTCAAGTTTCTGCAGGAAAAAACGTCAACACGGCGGATCAGCAATTTTTGTGAAAGAAGTGCACGTTCCTGACTGTGAAGATAAAATCGTGTTTCAAACATTTTCTAGTGAAATGTGCTTGGAATGTTCAGCGGTAAGTTGGGGAGATGATTCCAGCTCATTATTTTTATCTATTTATAGACCGCCATTATCAATATTTCAACATTTTCTGAATAAACTAGATAATCTCCTAGGGTATGCCCTCCAAAGATTTCATACAGTCATTCTAAGTGGAGATTTCAATGTCAACGGTCTTAATCCCAACTGTCCGGAAACGAAAGCTTTTTTGGATGTGATAGAAACTTTTGAACTGAATATTCATACTTCTCAGCCCACAAGAACGGTTACTCATCTTGATGGGAGAAGAAACTCATCTCAAATTGACTATAAAATATCCAATCTGGAAGAAATACTTTATGTTGAAACTTTGGACCTGGGTTTTTCAGATCACCTCGCACAAATCATTGAATTCCCCTTGAAACCCTCTGAAAAAAACCAGACACATTATGTGTGTGTGCTGAAAAGACTCTCACACCCAGGAGCGGTATCTGAATTCAAATATCTTTTCACCAAAGAAAAACTTACATTAAATTTGACAGGGGATATCAATGAAGTGCTAAACCATTTCTGGCAACATTTTTTATGGTGTTTTGAGATTTCACATCCAAAACGGAAAATTGAAATATCTAACAACAGGGCTGAGGATATAAACATAAAATATTCTAAAGAAACTCTTGAGTTGAGTAATAAAGTTAGAGAATTAAATTAAAAATAGCTGACATCTTCGTTAAATTATTTTCAACATTTGCCGTTGACCTGGTAAAAAGTAAAATATCCGATTCAACTCCTCCCTGTTGTACGACTATGAAACCCTCTGTTACATACATTTTGAAATATATGAAAATGAAAATATCATAATAGACCTGAAAAACAAAGAATCTGTAGGCTTGGACGAAGTTCCCATATCACTCCTGAAGGAATGTGTGCACGAACTAGCGCCGTACCTAACTCATATAATAAACCACTCAGTTGAAGTAGGAAAATTTCCAGACATAATAAAAATATCTAAACGTACACCAATTTTTAAAAAAGGCGATCCAGCACTGGTAGAAAATTATAGATGTATTTGTGTCTCGGATCCAATTTCCAAAATGATGGAAAAAGCAATGTTCATAAGGCTGATAAATTTTTTTGATAAATATAAATCATTATCACCGCATCAACATGGGTTTCGAGCGGGCCTGTCAACCGAAACTGCATCAACTGATTTAATACAAAATATTCACGAATTTCTAGATAGAGACTCCCTTGCAGTTGCAATATTTTTCGATTTGTCAGGGGCTTTCGACACCATAGATCCATTTTTCTTGAAGACGAAACTCTATGTAATGGGAATGAGAGGCTCCATCAATGACTGGTTAATATCTTTCACACTAAATCGTCGTATCGTTGTTGATATTAACAACACATACTCAAGCGAACAAACCATTGAACTAGGAACGCCTCAGGGCAGTGTTCTGGGACCGCTGCTGTTCTTGGTATATATAAACGACTTGCCGGAATTTTTTGAGGAGAGCAGGCCATTCATATATGCTGATGACACGGCGGTGATAGTCTCAGGAAACTCATATGAGGAGGTTACCCACAGAGTTGAAATAGCAATCAGCCAGTTTTCGTTATGATGCGAAATTAACCACCTTGTTGTTGAACTGAAAAAACCCCAGCTATATGGAATTCACAGGCAGATACAAATCACCTACCATTGATCCAAGTATACCATTTGGCAACACAAATATACAGGCTGTCAACTCTTTCAACTTTCTGGGAACTCTAGTTGATTCGAAATTAACTTGGAATGACCAAATATCACCTTTGTAACAAGCTCCATAAAACGTATTTTGCTATATTCTCTCTCAAAAAATATCTCAATGTTCAAGGTCTGATAAACGTCTACTATGCACTAGCATTCTCAACAATAAGTTATAATATAATTTCCTGGGGCCAAGCCACCCTACAAAAGCGCATTATTCGTCTAATTTTCAACTTAAAGTATCAAGACTTCCGTAGAAACCACTTCAAGAAACATCGAACATCGACAGTGGTCAGTATCTACATATTGAAAATATTGTGTCACATCCACAAAAGCAAACACCATCTAAAAAAGTGCTCTGAAATTCACGAATACAATAATAGAAATCAAAATAATATTTACATGGAGAAGTTTCATCATATGGAGTACAAAAAATCTCCGAAATTTAGCGGGAGTCATCTCTACAACTTACTGCCTGAATCACTAACAAATCAATCTCTGAAAAGATCAAGACTGATCTTAAAAAAATTCTATCCTCAAATAGTTTCTACGACGTTTCCGGATTTCAAATATACTTAATATCCATTTCAACTGTATCATGGCTATATTATTTGTAACTAACTGTACATTATATTGCATCTGTCTCTAACCAGCCATAAAATTGAAAAACTCTAATGAGTTTCTAAAAAAAAAAACTTCAGAAAACTTTATATATTTATGTATTATCAAATTATGAATTGTATGTTTTTTATGTATGTTGTATGTTTTTTAAATTCAGATGACGAACCTACATGTAACATGGCAGAAAGATAATAAATAATCTATCTAATCGGACACATTGCAGCCCATGAATTGGACGTCCATTTCCTGGGCGTCGGAATGTCCGATTCATGGGATATGTGGTTTTTAAAATAACCTCAAAATATAATTTCTACAAATCGTTATATCAATGATTTAACATACCTGTCTGATAAGGGAATAATCACTTGATGTTTGTATAAAAAAAATCGGCAACCAATCGTCACTAGAAACGTAGCTATTCACTTCGCAAATTTACGTAAATATTTACTTTACCGGCAACGGATTTTTCAATGCATGCCTCGTCAACAAGACGCGAGCCACAGATTCAGCCATTTTCCAAGAGATGTCGCTCGATGTTGCGAAAATGGGATTTACGTAAAGGATGCTAAATTACTATCGGATGTAGTAGAAAACTGTAGCGTCCGGTTCATGAGCTGTCCATTTCAAAGGAACTCTCCCCTACCACCCAAACTGGAGATGACCAGGGTGAAATTGAAGGTCTAATTATATTTTGATCAAGCATTTTTGAAATTTGGTTTTTTACTTCTTCTTTATGTACGTATGGGTATCTTTATGACTTAGTGAATATCGGTTTAGCATCACCTGTATCTATTTTATGTTTGATTTCATTCGTGAATGTTAGGTTGTCTCCTTCAAGATAGAAAATATCGGAAAATTTTAAACATAAATTTTCTAACATTTCTTTTTCTTCATCATTCAAATGTTCAAGTCTTAAGTTTTTCAATTCTTCTCCGAAATTTTGATCATCATCTTCATTTTCAAAATTTTGGTTTTCATTAAACTTAAAAGTTCTTCATAATTTTGGATTGGTTCCAAAATTATATCAGAAAAATCAATTGTTTTTGGAATAGCATTTGCATTGAGAACTGTTGTTAAAATTCTCCTTTTTCATTCGTTTCAATAATTGCATTTGGAATTCGTACTTTTTCTTTCGTTTGAGCAATCAGTATTTCTTCAGAATTTTTTAAATTTGAATTTAGTTTTATGACTTTTCTTTCTTGGTTCAATTTCAATTATTATGGATTTTCTTTGCGTTAATTCTTACATTCGGATTTTTCGATTGAAAATTCACAATTCGTTCATTCATGAATTGGTTTGAGTTATTTTTTTGAATTTGGGGTTTTTGTGGTAATTTCGGTGAAAACTGATTTTGTGACAATTTTATTTCAGTTGATTTTAAATCATACTTTTCTTCATATAGGGGAAGAGTTTTATAATTGAAAATTAATTGTCTACTCACGAATTCCTTCATGATGTTCTAGAAAATCACATCCTAAAATTCCTTCGAATTCTATATCTAGATCATAAACATATACTTTATGGGGATCATGAGTTTGAAATGGAATATATACCGATTCTGAGACTAAAATTTCTTCATTGGAAATAGCGGATATAGGCAATCTTTCTGGATATCTCTGTACGTGATTTTCACATGTTTTCTTTTTAAAAACTGAAATTTCCAGCTCCAGTATCTATGAGGATTTTAAATTTTTGAGTTGCGTCAATTATGTAATACAAATTGTGGGATTTCATTGTGTTTAAGCAAAATTTTGGTCTGTCGTTTCTACTGATAGGTTTTTCATTCGGTTCGTCAATGTGTCTGTAACATGGTGTATTGTTTCTGGTTCGTTGATAGGCGGTTTGATTGATAAATGAGCTTCTTGAAAATTTTGATTATTTTCATCTTTCACAAGGAAGTCATTATGTGCACTATAGTGTTCGTATTCATCGTAATAGTTCTCTGGTTGATTGTTATATTCGGAACAATAAGTGTTTATTCCGTTGTCTGAACGAAAATTGTTTGCATTATCATATTGCAGATAATTCTGTTGAATTGTACTCTCGATTTCTAGAGGAATTTGTTGATCAGCAGTATAATCAACATATGAGCTATTATATGGGTCATTATGTTCATAATATTCATTTCCAGAGTTCAAGCAGTGTGTTCTCTGAAAGTTCTTTGTTGGGAAAAATTCGGATTTGTCATTAATTGATTTGAATTTATTTGAGGGCGATTTTGATTTGGGAAATTTGGTCTCGATTGATTTTGAAAATTCGGTCTTTGTCGGTTTCGAAAATTCGGACGAGGTTGATAAGTATTAGGTCGATTTTGGAAATTCGGACGATTACCAATTTCATTTTGGAAATTTGGACGTTGTTGGTATATCTTTGATTATGGGGTGTTGTAGATGAAATTTCGGTTTGAAATTCTTGATTTTTGGGATTCAAAATATGAGAGTTGGGTTCCACGTTTGATTCTGTGAGCTGCGTCACTCATATCTTGAGGGTCACTGGCTCTAATGATTTGTCCAATTCGGGGTTCAAGTCCTGTCAATAGTGTATTCAATGACATGTTGTTAATGAGGGCAATTTGTGCTTTTTTCTGATCAAGTATAAGATTTGATTTATCTTTACATGAAATCATTTTTGAATATGAGAATGGAAAACAATTCATGTTTCTCCAGATGCTTGTTTCATTCTTGGTAAGTTTTGAATAAGCGAATTCAGATCTCGTGAATCACCAAAATGAGTGTTTAATAAAACTTTAATATCTTTGTAACTTGTTGGGTTTTGAGAATTGACTGTTGTTTTTTGAGTTTGTTTTTGAAATGAATAGTCAAAAGGTATTTCTGATCGTTTGTAGCAATTTGGTAGCTTGATCGCAAGCATTAAAAAATGTGGTTAATAAATACTGTTCTGTCATATTCAGGAATAAGCGAAAACAATTCGGATAGTTTGTATGGCTCGATTTCTGGTTGATGTTCGTCTCCGTGTTCTGATATTTTGTTTCAAGTGAGATAACTTAGGTTGTGGTAAATGGGAAAAAATGGATAACTTTGAAAAATAATTATAGACGATAATTCAAAGTCACTTACATGAATTTGTTTGATGAAATCAGAACCTTTTGGAATGGTTCTCGAAGATTCTCTGGAATGTCTGGTAATGTTTTTCTTTTTTTCTTGTTTCTTTCTTGAAGATTCCTTTCTTCTTTGTTGCGTGGACTCCTTTACTTTCTTTTGTCTTGAATATTTCTTTTTTCTTTGGTTGCGTGGACTCCTTTTCTTTCTTTTGTCTTGAAGATTTCTTTTTTCTTTGGTTGCGTGGACTCCTTTTCTTTCAAGGTTTGGAATCCACCACCCTAGTGAGGACGTCGCCGTGTTCCTTCCAACTTCTGCCGCCGATGAGGTCTTTTCCGTGTTCCGTCGAGGGTAACTGGAGGTGAGGACAGTTGCCCTTTTCTAGGATGTCGAAGAATCCTACCGACTGCGCCAATTTTTATATCGTGGCTTGTGCGTTTGTGTTTCAAAAAAAGTTTATTATTTTTATTATTACCATATTACACTCATATAACAATAATTAATATTTTCAATATATAAGCAAGTGAAGTGAAGTCTGTCTTGGATCGTAATCTAGGAGTCTATCTGCGCATGTCTTGATCCTGGCTTCATTGATTTCTAGATGCTGACTCGAAGGTCTTCTGGCTGGTGCCGGCGTTCTGAAGTAAACATCTTATCTCCTGCTTAGCTTATGGGATCCGAAGGTTAAATAAGGAAGGTGACCCAACTGCGTAGTTGTATTGCGTAGTTGTGGACAAAGGGCTATTGTCTAGTTTGGATATAACATGTATAACAGGGTAGCAAGTTGATAAATATTGACTCTTTCCAGAAATGTTTGTATACATTAAGTGGAAAAATGCGAATGCTGAAGTAAGTAAAAACATCTAGGCTATTAGTTATCGAATTATTCTCATTTTCACTTTGTGAAACGTATCTTTCATCAATAGACGAGTGTTTTTGGAATATTTTTGTTACAAAAATACAATGGAAAAGGAACCTGTGTGAATCTTGATGGAACTAGATATCTATCATCCACATATTTTCCCATTCACATTGTTTATGTAAGCTTTCAAAGTGCGCCGATCTGTGCGATAATTCTGAATTGCGCTTTATCACCTCTATTTCTTCCTAGTTTTTTTGATTCTTTGGCTATAAAAGATTTGATTTGGGAAGGTGTTCTTCT
The DNA here is from genome assembly GCA_018342105.1 of Gonioctena quinquepunctata. NCBI lineage: Eukaryota > Metazoa > Arthropoda > Insecta > Coleoptera > Chrysomelidae > Gonioctena > Gonioctena quinquepunctata. The sequence goes on along the minus strand of JAFIRS010006233.1, from coordinate 27,830 downwards.
AACAGGTGATCTTCTTGTAGTTATATTATTTCCGAATAAATTGGTACAATTCCTGACTCAATCATATAATTGAAACTTCTTCGAACTTCGTGCTTTTCTAGTGTTGTCCATGAAACCCTTTTCTGACGGGATGATGTTGAAGGGAGATCCAATTTCGGTGAAAGATTTTCTTCATTAACCTCCAAAATATTATTCAAATTTGGTTACGAGGGCCTTGTATTATCAATATCGGTATCATCATTCGTTCGACACATATCTGAACCAATGTTTTCATTTTCACCTAGCTTTCAATAAAATTTCTACCATTGTTGGAATTTCACGAGCCGTTGATTGTCTATAAATTTCCATATTATGTCCCAAATAGTTTGCAACATCTTCCACAAGAGGATCGGACAAATTATATAAGGCACAAGCTGTAGCAATTTGTTTCCTCAGTTCAGTTTCTCTTAGTGTCAAAGGATTGAGAGCCCCACAAGCAACGGCATAATGCCTTATGAGTACACAAGCATGTAAATGGGTATGTTGTGCTCTTCCAGGTGTCCCAAATATATAGGGATTCTGTTCAGGAACCCCATATTCTTCACGATGTTTTAGAATGAGTTGAATATAATCCTTGTATTCCTTATTTATAATAACGGGTACTGGACGGTTCAATTTTCCTTTATGAAAAAATCAGCATGATTTTGAAAAACAGATTTTTTTTCTCTTTCAGGGTATTCAAAGAATCATCATTTCTTCTGATGTGAAATATGCTTTTTACATCTTCCGGGGGAAAGTTGATGACAAATTACAAAATAATCCACTTCTATAATCATTTATACATATTCCCCCGCCCTTCTTCTGTTGAACAGCATTAAAGATATTAAAGTTAATCCTCAAGATTACGCCATGCCTTATTAGAGAACGATGTTTGAGGTGATTTAAAGGCTTTCTTCCTCGTGATAAGTAACTGTTCAAAGCTGCAATATATTCCGCAGTTATTAGTTTGATTTTCTTATGTCTTTTATTTCCACTCTGATTTTCGGAAACGGTTTTGTTAACATCAATCTGAAATCCATCCCTCATAAGACATAACAGATCTTTCACAGATTCCATTTTTGCATCATCCTGGGCTTTGATACACTCACTTTCCAAGAGTAATGTGATTGACTTCAGATGAAGTCCCAAATCATATGCTGTAGATGATGCTCTGAATCTTCCTGTATCGTCATTCAGTTTATGACTTTGATAATTTCGTCGTAGAATTTTGAATGCAGAATATCGCGAAGTTGCCCAACATTTGGATTTCTGTTTTTGAATTCATGAACAAACTTTCCAATTTATCTCATCCTATGTCTAATCATAACTGAATGATGACGATTCCTGTATTTTTTAATCAGCTTATTACCATGCAGAATACGAAGTTCATCGAAAAGGAATGTTTTTGTTATGGCATCATCCCTACTATGACAAAGAACATCTCGTATCAGCTGGGCATCGGCTTTCTCATGTATATTCATTTGTTACTTCCGGCTTTCGATAAGGGTGTCCCTTTCTTCTCCAGTTTTATTTGAACATCTTCGATAAGATACAATTTGGAAAACATTTCCCTACATTGAGGGCATGGTTTATAGAGATATGCCCTTCTCTCTTTTATTAGCGATGGCCTCCTCCTGACAAAAATTGTTCCCCTATTGAAATTGGTCTCAGTATGATGTAAAAACTGTCCTCTTTTCCGAATGGTTTCAATTATCCCCAGTCTTTCCGAATTTCCTGAAACATTGAGATGTCCATTAAGATAACTTTTTTATTAGCACGCTTTATATGTAACGTGTGAAAAATCTTGCAACCCCATTTTCACCCACTCAATTTTCGAGACTAAAGTATGCAATAAAACTTCAGTTGGAAACAGAAAAACATATTTGATTTCAACATGACTAAAGAGAAAAAAAAATAGCTTTCAAAAAACATAGGGTGCTCGGCATAGGTCCCTTAATGAAGTAGTATTTTCTAAATTCCAAAATTATTCAATTCCTTTCCATTGGAAAATGCAAGTTTTTGTTCTCATCTGAATTAGACTCAGAATTAGTAGTAAATGAAAGATTTTCGTATAAAGTGTATATTTTTCTTGAGTTTCCAAAGCGCTTTCGACTTTCGTCATCTTCAGTGCTTCCTGAAAGTAAAAACTCTGATTGACTGGTGTGAAAGACTTTAAATTTGAATTTAAAATTTATAGGTTAGGATTTTTTTTTAAATTTTGTAAATGTTTTTGAGTACATACATGTCAGGTGCAGGAAGTAAAACGATAGATAAGTACATTGTTAATCAAATGATTATAAATTGGCTCAGAATCTAACGTATCACATGTTGGAATTTAAAGGCCAGGTGGATATGTCAATGTCTTGATGACGATTAGTTTGATTCTAAATGTCAACTGTCAATGAGAGGAATAGGTAGTGCCAACTCTGCCAAATTGAGAAAGAACTTGCCAGTTCTGTGAAAAAGTTTTAATAGAAAATGGGGGGAGTTATGAAGTATTTTGGAATTTGATTTTAATTATTAATCCTTTTATGAAGGGGGTAGAAATCTCTGTTCAAATTTACTTGTGTGTTCAGACAATAGTCATTATTGGAAAGTTCTTTTGAAATCTCCAGTTCTTCAAACAAGTCCAATCTCAAATAATTCTTTGTATCTATGTAATGTAAGAGTTTTGAATTTTTGTTGGGGCTGAAATTATGATTATTGAATTTTAAGTGCAATCCGAAAGTTGATTTGTCAGGTTTTTTCAAATGTTCGTTGATTCTAGTTAGTAGCGGTCTACAAGTGCGACCGATATATGAGGCAGGGCAATCAGAACAGTCAAGTTTATAAACACCACTTTTGTTGAGTTTATCGATTTTATCTTTAGAGTTAACCAAATTGTTGACTAATTTGAATGATATTTTCATATCTGGAAGAAAATCTTGAATGAAATTGGAAATCTCATCACAAATGTTGTTTTGAAAGAAAGGTAAAGCAAAATATTTGACTGGTAAAGTACTGCCAGAATGGCTTGAGTTGAAAGCTTAGTTTCTGTCCATACGAGATTTGAATTTGTGGATTAATTTATCTATGGTGTACGGTTGGTTACCATTGTTGACAGCAATCTGTTTAATTATGTTGACTTCTTCAATATAATTGGTTCGGCTTAAAGGAACGTTCAGATTTCTGTTTATATAAGAATCAAAAGCAGCCATTTTATGTTGCATAGGGTGATTAGAGTTTAATGGAATGACATGATCAGTCTTGGTGGGTTTTCTGTAAATGGAAAAATCTAATTTGTTGTTAATTTTTGTGATGTTTACATCTAAAAAATTTAATTTGTTGTTCATTTCGATTTCAAGGGTGAATTTTATTTTAGGATGAATATTGTTCAGTGAGTTCAAAATATTTTGTGCACCGTTGTTGTTACCTTCGATAAATACCAGACAATCATCTACATACCGAAACCATTTCAAAATGTTTTCAATTTTGTTAATGATAAATGAGTTTTCTAGGTGTCCCATGAAAATGTCAGCTAGAAAAGGTGAGAGGGGGTTACCCATTGTTAAACCTTCAGGTTGGCTATAGAATTTGTTATTGAAGATGAAAAAATCCTGGGAAATGCAAAAGTCAAGTTAAGTCAAAATATCTGTTTTTGATGATTCTGAAATTGAATGTGTTGAAAGCAAATTGGATACTAGTGGTAACGTTTCCAATTTTGGAATTGAAGTAAACAGGTTGCTGACATCAAAGGAAATCATGAGAGTATTTGAATCCAATTGGAAGTTTTTGATTTTGTTTATTAATTCAAAAGTGTTACTTACCGAATTGGCCGGTTTGTAATTTGTGATGTTTTTTATTACTTGTAGTACAAACGTTGATAAGGTTGAGACTGGGGTGTTGCAAAAACTTACTACTGGTCTGATTGGAATACCTTTGTGAATCTTCGGGAGGCCATATAGTCTCGGCATTTGTGGATTGCTAGGAATCAAATTTTAAGATTTATCGAATTCAATAAATAGGTTGTTGCAATTTTTTATGAGGTTTTTTGTTTTATTAATGAATTTGTTGAATGGATCTGAATGGATAATAATAAAATTGTTTGCATTTAAAAATTCTTCAACTTTTTATAAATAGACTGTTTGGAAGGCCAATTCCTTTATCAGCCTTGGTTAAAATGAGATTATCGTTGGAGATTTTTTTTCTTTAATTTTTGTAAAGATTTGTTCCAATTATTGTGACTGGACTTCCTCAAAAAACTGGGAATAGCTTTTAGATTCCTTTGATGATTTGAAATGGTAAATTGACAGAACTTTCTGATTTTTTGTTTGATTGTATTGTTTTTGGATAAGTTGTCGATAAGAACATCTAGTTCAATGGCAAAAGAAGTGAGGTCTTTCTCAGAATGGTCTGAATTTGAAGGAAATTTCAGGCCTAGAGATAGCAGAGCTATCTCGTCATCATCGAAAGAGGAACTTGACAAATTTTTAATGCGTTCGTGGAACTTAAATTCAGAAAACTTGTCAACTGAAGGTTGAGAGTTTTGTTGATTTTTTTTTAATTAGATCTTGTTCTTACTTTTAAGAATTTCAAATTATTTTGATATACCACCTGATCTTCAATATCATTAAAGAAATACTGAAGTAAATGTAAGGGATAACTAAAAATTAATTTATCATAGCAAATTTTCACGTCCACATTGGTATGGACCAGTTTGGCATAGTGTTTGCAAACTTCTATCTTGATCATTTTCTTCTCTGTAGTGTGTTTTAAGTGAGGGGATGTATTAGTTGGCATTGTGGTTCTTGCAAATTAAGGAATGACGTCTTCTCTCAAGCAATTGTTTAGAAACCATATATCAATATTTAACAAACTTCTTCTGATTGATAACTTCCTGTAAAGGTCAGCTAGGGCTACCATATTGTAGTTCAAATTAAATGTGGGATGCTGAATACACTTGTGTAGAATAAATGAAAGATTTTCGTATAAAGTGTATATTTTTCTTAATTTCGCAAAGCGCTTTCGACTTTCGTCATCTTCAGTGCTTCCTGAAAGTAAATACTCTGACTGGTGTGAAAGACTTTAAATTTGAATTTAAAATTTATAAGTTAGGATTTTTTTATTTGAATTTTGTAAAAGTTTTTGAGTACTTACATGTCAGGTGCAGGAAGTAAAACATGAACTTCCCGCTGTTGTGGTAGGGGCAGTGGACCAGGGTGGGCTAGAATTTCTCTATCGACCATTGACTTGAATCATAATGGGTCACATCGTAGATTTCAACTTGGTGTGACAAACCCATTTACAGCAATTTTTTTTTAAGGAAATCGTATTTTTGGTTTCCTCCCACATAAATCCGATCGGCCTGTTAGAATATGTGTCTCAGTAGGATGTCGTCCATTTCTTTGTATGCTATGTAGCCAGTGTCGTATGGAATATGGAGGCGCGATATTTGAAACCGAGGTAATCCAAAAGTGAGGACTTTTTCATGGAATTCGTATAGCTGCCGAGAAATTCCGTATAGTTGAAATGCGCTTCGGTATAGTGATTAGTGATTATTGGCGAAATCCAAGTGTAGTCGTTCGTTAGGCCAAAATTCGCCGTTCAGAGACAAACGGATATTTTGAATGTTGACATGTTGAAAGGTGGTAGGATCGACGGAAACGTTATCTCGTACATTAGTTTGGAAACACACACGTTGACATAGCGTGGCCTTTCATCACTGGTACTCGTCTTAATTGACCATATTTCACGTTGAGCATTTTGCGTAATCGATGGCCATTCGTTCAATTCCCATTTTCGGAACGGTATCACTATAGATCTGTCTGTATGGACCTCCATTAATTTTTTTATTCGCATTAGGAAAAACGTGTTTGACTTTCAATTCAATGCTATCGATTACAATTCGTGCCGTAGTGGTTACCACCGCATTATTACCTGCCATTTCGGGCTCTGACAAATCGTAGAGTTTGTCGTCCGCACCTAATCATCGGATAATGGTTGAAAACATTGAGAATATGTCGGAGCGGTACGAGAAGGCTGAAAAAATTGTCATCTTCATTCAAAAAAGGCAAATCGGGATAATTCCAGCCGCCTATGGCCAAATGCTGAGAATCCGTAGCTTCGTAACATAATAGAGCTCGAATGACACTCACAATTTCGGGATTTTGAACCGATTCAATTTTCCGGGTGCAAGAATCGAGAAGGAAAGCACCCACATTTTTATTCTACCTAGTCTACCTTCAATCGGTAGCAGAGATGAACTCATGGCAAAAGACGAGTCCACGATATCGTTGCAATTGAATGCCTTCACGATCGGAGTATAAGTTCTGTATTCGGCTTAACAAATAGACTCGTCAAATTTCGGAGACCAATTACGTTGAGCCTCTAGCAGTGATGGTTCGTAGAAGCCCCTGCGGGGTTTTGAGCCAGTTTTGTACTCTATTTCACCAAAACTTTCACACAAATAAAGATTAATCGAATCTCACTATGTGTTTTTATTTAAATGAATAGCTGGTAACAACTGAACTGAATGGTAAACATTCTCAGAGCTTTTATAAACATGTGAAACAATAAGTTTTGAGAAAATAAAATGTTAAAGATAATTCTCGAAATAAAATCACTATAAGCATGAATAATAGATAAAATACGATATTAATGCATACTATACAAGATAATATTCGAATGAAAATATAAGTCTCGAATAAAGTTCATAATCAGCTATTCCCGGTTCTTATCTTCATAGACCAGGGGCGGCCAGGTATAAAACGTAACTCCTTTCGTCTAAAATGGAAGCCTAGGGTTGGCTTGGTTGGCTAGGCTGACTATCCATATCGATGTCAGCTGGTTGGGATGTGGTCCTTGCTCGTAGGTAGGTAACCAGGTTGTAAGGATAACATGTCTTATAGTATAAGCCATACAGGTAATGTTGGTGTGGGTACTGGTCCATTGGTAAAATGACTTCATTATGGGTATTCATCTTTGCTGTCAAATGTTGGATTTCTTCTTAGTCCATTTTGGTCAGCTTAACTTGAATGGGTCTTGATGAAAGTGTGGAAATGTTCATTGATGGAAGTTGGATAACTTTCATTGGAGCAAGCTCATCATTTCCATGGTTAAACTTATATTCGCCAATAAGGAAGAAACAGTCTTCTGGGATAGCAATAAGGTAACTACCAGGTTGGATTGCATGATGTTTTTCAACAGAACAACTTTAAGTGATAATGATGTTGAAAGGTGTTGTGAAAATGATATTCTCTGGTGTAACTTGATTGACCATGTAATTGTCCAGGTGAATTGGTAATGTGGTACAGTTGGCAGCTTCATTCTTAAGCAGGATCATGACAACACAATCTTCTTCTGTTTCAAGATTATTCTTGCAGAAATGGACATCTTCAATGTCTGCACATGGTTTCTCTTGATATTGGTAAAGTTCATTTCTCTCATTCGGGATAAGGTATGGTTTCTGAGGTGGTATTATCTTATTTTGGAGAGGAATGGGATAAAGGAAATATGTTTGGAATAATATAGGCATCAATACCGGAAAATGTATAAGAAAAATTATTCTCTCTTCCGTGAATATTAATTGAATACCCAAAAACATATAATAGCTGTATTGATTTTTAAAATTACTTATTTGAATCGAGGGATACAAAATATTCATTTTATCAATAATAGAATTGAGATTTTCTAATGAGAGAAAGGTTGGTATTAAAATTAGCAAAAGTAATTGCATTAATAATTTGGTTCAATTGACTCTGTAAATTCATAAGGAAGTCAATGATTAGATGTAAAACATTAATTCCATTGATTTCTTCTTCAAATTCATTTATCAAATTTAAAGTTGTGAGTATATTTGATTTAATTTGAAATAAAGTGCGATTAGTTTGTGTCATGAACTCTTTTGCTAAGGATATGTGATTGTTCACCCTGTAATAAGTGATCATTTCTTTCTAAATGATTCATAATTATAATTTTTTTTTCCATCATCATAATCAAGGGTACCAAATAACCATTCAGATATTTTTCCACCTAAGTTAATCAATCCACGTTTAGATCTCATATGTGGGTTAATAGTTTGTAATGAGTGATCAGTTGGAGGTCTGGATGAAATTTCATTTCTGAAAGTTCTGTGATATTCATAATAAATAAAATAAAATAAAATAAAAGTATGCTTGCTCACTATGATTCTGGTAATTTTCGAGTTAATAGGGAGAATGGGGTTGGTTAGTCTTTGAATGGATCCTTCAGAGAAGATGAAAAGAAGGAATAATAGAATGAACATTTGCCTCATCTGAAATAGATAATAAAATCACTATTTTTTACGTTTCTTCAGATTATGTTTCACATATTTTGAAGTTTGCGTTCTTACTTTATTTTTGGTTTGAGCAATGGGATCAATTTTAGTAAACTTTGGTGCTAATTTGTCCCTCGTTAGTTCTTTATGATACATTTGATCGTCTTTGGAAATTGTTATAGATTCCTTTCGATTGAGATTTATTTTCTCTAGTTGATCAGTTTTCTTTTTATTTAAATTTTCATCAATTTTTTTATAAGTCGATTTTAAATTTTCCTTATGTTCATGAACATATTTTGATATTACATCTTTTTCTGTAACGTCAAAAGGATCTTTCGAATTGGAATGACCAGTGACTATTTCAAAAGGGGTATAGTCAGTAGTTGAGTGAATTGAATTATTATAATGTAAAAGTGAGTATCTTATTGAATTATCAAGTGATTCTTTTGGGTTTTGTCTTGTTTTTATTCTTACTTGTTCCAAGAATGTCGAATGAAATCTTTGGATATATCTGTTCGAATTTGGATTTTTTGGGGTAGTGAAATGCGTATTTATTTTATGGAGCTTGCAGAAGTATAGAAAATTTTCATTATAAAATTCTGATCCTCCATCACAATAGTATATTGTACAACGAGCACGGAATGACATACATTTCCTGCGAGTATGAGTTCGCAGCACGAGCTGCAAGCGAGTGCTGCAAATCATACGAGTAGGTACAGTGGCCACCTTTTCAAAATAATCATTTTAAAAGTAACATAAATAAAAATATTGGAACGAATTATCTGGTGAACGATGCTTATATTATAATATATATATATATATATATATATATATATATATATATATATATATATATATATATATATATATATATATATATATATATATATATATATATATATATATATATATATATATTTACTAGCTACTTCATGATATTTTATTTTCATAACGATTTAACAAAAGACTTAAGTTCAAAGATGTGGTGGTACAAAAAAAGTCAAACCCATTAGAACCAAGGTAACGTTAACAGCGTAAAAGGTGAACTTAAAAAGCAATAAACAAATTTTTAACAAACATTATGTGGAGATAAATCAAGATTGAAACATAGAAGATTAGCGGTTCTGTCAGTTCCACCACTATTCTTTGGTTGTGGAAGTTTTAGAACTATATCTTTTTTCAATATGGCGGCACAGTCTGGAATAACTGGGTATGAGAAGTTTCTTCCGTGTCGTCGTAGGAACGATACGTAATATTCGTCACCGCCGGTTAAGATTTCCATGATTTTTCCAACATAAAATTTGGATGTCTTTTTCGTGTTGAATTTTATAAGAACGAAGGAGTCCACTTCAATTTTTGTAATTTCAGTGTCAATATCCGAAGTTTCTTCCGGTTCTGAATAGTCTTCTACATCATCCGAGTCAATTGCCTCAGAAATGTCAATATCACTATCTATCTTCGCTGGTTTCACTTTCTTGTGTATTCAGCTTTTTAGGTTTATCGGAAATAAGTGAGAGATTCTTTTTCACACATTTTTGTCTTTCAATCTCATTCTTTCTGGATTTTTTTATTACAGCTTCCTCTTCGATTCTTAAATAAACTGGAGTGTCAGTTCAAATTTCGGCGGTCTTTTTATCCCTACGTCTTTTCAAGGGTGCTGAGCTTACTTTTGGAAAAGGATTCAATTGCTCCGGAGAAATGAATAGTTTCTCAGGTGTTTTTTCCCCTCTGTTAGAAACAACTGAGGTGCTGCTATTGGCAACAGGAGTATTACATCGATGGAATGATGTAGAAGGAAGAACATCTCGAGAAACATCCGCTTCTTGATGTGCTTCCGCATTTGACTTGTTAACTTCACAATCATTTATATTTTCCGGCACATCCGTAACACTGGCAGCTAAGAAGTCGTCGTTGCTAAAAACGTTTCCGTTATATGGATAAATTCCTGTAGATTTGAATGCTGAGATGATGCTTTTTGGACAGAAAGCGAGTGGATATGCTTCACCTAGTAACTCGGCTGTTTCATAAATTATTATTATTTTCGCGGGATATCTTAGTAACCATTTTTGACATTCATAAGTATAATATTGTTTTAGAGGACCATATACACCTCTGTCAAGTGGTTGGAGGCGATGGCTCGTATGGGGCGGTAAAGTTAACAAAACAACGTTATTGCGTTTGGCGAGTTTTATGCTGTCGAAGGACACATGGCTCTCATGGTTGTCCATGATTAGTAGAACAGGGGAATCTCCAGTTGGCTTAACATGATTTAGAAAATGATGCATCCATTGTACGAACAAGTCAGCTGTCATCCACCCAGAGGTTGGCCCAACACCTTGAGTTCCAGGTGGAGCATTTTTAATCATATGATCCTTGAAATATTTACGCGGAAACACTAAGAATGGCGGAATCGAGTTTCCTATAGCATTTATAGCACCGCACATTGTTACCAACGTTCCCCGCTCATTTGACACTATCTGATCGACTTGCCTTTGTCCTTTTTTAGCAACGACCTTTCCAGTTGTTTGGACAGTTGTAAGACCGGTATCGTCGACATTATAAATTCGCCCTGGTGTAAAACCAAACCGTCTAACAACCTCGTTCAGTTTATTGAAGAATCGTACGACAACTGGTCGATTAAAACCCGTGGCCCTACCCAGCGACGTAGCCTCCGCTAATCTCAATGACAGAGTGGAATTTCTTTTCATAAGCCCAGTAAACCAAAATTTCCCAGTCATCTTATTTAGCGTCCATGATAGGGGCATTTTTTTTGTTTGCAACTGCTAAATCAAATGCCAGCTTTCTAGCAGTTCTAGGGTTCAGGCCATGGTGCAGATTTGTCATGGTTTGAAGATAATTGCCAAGTTGTGCTTCTTCTTCTCGTGTAAAAATAGCATTAACCGAATAGTTTGGGCACATTCGGGGTGCTCCAGATGGAATATCTGCATTCCAATCTATTGAATCCCGATTACGTTCGCATTTTGCCAGATATCGTCTAAGAGTAGTCCGTGGAATATTATGTCTAAGAGCAGAAGCTTTTGTAGATAAACCACTTCGCACGATATCATAAACAGCTCTCTTCATATCTGCGGAAGTAGTTTTTCCAATTCCAGGATTTTTGGGCTTTGGTCGAGGCATATTTCAATCTGTAAATAACATTCAAATGAGCAATCTGCCGTAAAAACTCATTACCAACTATAAGGAACAGTGGCAAGCAGTGACCACTGTTCCTCCTAATTTGATGGCCACTGTACCAAATATCACATGTGCTAGTTAACCTAACCTTAAAAATACCACAGTAAATAAAGATTACATTTTGCTTCAGATTCGAATTATTAATACCCTAACTTGCAGTTCAGCAGCAAAATACATCATAAAACTACGGTTTGATGATACACAAAACAATTAAAAACCTACCCAATTTATTTACTTTACACGTCGAAAAAAGTACAGGCACTCTCATAGGTCGCTTAGAACTACTACGCGTCGAAAAACGTCAAACCAATCGCTTGTTTGAGATTGTAAACCCACCTAAGAGATGGCAGCTCAATACATATTCTAGTTTGAAAAATATGGCCAAGTGGCCACTGTACCGGGCTGGCCACTGTACCAGCCTCTCCTCTACTAGGTAAATGTGTTAAGCACCTACTACAATAATCGTGAAAAAATATCTTCTCATTTGTTATCAACAATATTCAATGTTACATTGGTACAATTATGAAAAACAAATTTTGGGGAAATAGAATCAGTTTTTTTTTTAAGGAAAAGTTGACATTATTAACATTTTCTGTAACTGATGTCGATGGAAGGTCTTACAACTTATTGATCGACCCTAATATTTTATTGGCTATGTTATTTCGACTAGTCAGGGACTCTTCGATGTAACCCTCAGCTACTGTTGTAGAGCGCCAGCCACCATGTCGTTTCAATGTCGTTATATCTTCGCCGCTATCTATCAATATTGTAGCTGAAGATCGGCGGAAACAGTGGCCTGTGTATAACTCAGGATTCAGAAGTTTTAAGTATGAAGCAATTTGTTTTCCCATATTTCCTATTTTATTTATTCCAATTTTTTGGACAGTGCATTCTCCTTTCTGGTAATTTAGAAAAAAATAAGCATCGTTGACATTACTTGGTCGCAGATTCCAATATTTTTTCTGTCAAAGGAATATTGAATTGTCACTTATGTTTGTGATTATATTGTCTGTATGGTTACGGCAATGTTACCTAGTTACGGCGTCTTTTGTTTTATTTACTCCACGCTTCTTTTGTCGTGACGAAGATTGCGAAAATTTACCCGTGCGTTTTTCAGACATTGTGCACTAGTTGCCCAGCAACTAGTGCATAATGAAAAGGAGTATTACAATTTACTACATTTAGAAATCATCATTGAACATACAATGAAGGTATTTTGTGACAGTCGTAGAAAAACAATAGTGTGTGGTACACCATAGTGTGAAATCAAAATTGAAATAGCATCAATTACATTCATAGCATTAGCTTCCATCATTGGATAAGCTTGAGCAAATTGAGAAAAGGTATCTATAACAGTAAGGAATTTTTCATTAGATATTGATAGGGTGTCAATATGGATTCTTTCAAAAAGTCTCGAACCTATTGGGATTGGTTGATATTTAAATACATTTGGTTGCCTTTGATATTTAGATCTTTGACAGATATTGCAATTATTAATATAATTTGATATATTTTATCCATATTGGGCCAATAATAGTTCCTTTTCATAGAATCAATTGTTGTGGTGATACCTCTATGGCCTGTTTTATAAATTTTGTCTTGTTTTCATTTCAGTAACTTGGGTAGAGCAAATAATCAATTTTGAATTTATTCTTATTATTTTATTTTGAATTGTTTTCAAAAAATATATTTCATGTTGTTTATTGGGAAAATGTAAATAATATATAGTATTATTATGAAGATTCGCTATGAATGTTTCTGAATCTTCATCTATATGTTTTTTTCTGAGATTTATTCAGTAATATATATAATTTTCAAAAAATTTCTCTCTGATACATAATGGTACCGGGGATGATCCTGTTATTTTTTTTATCATCTGATGTTTATAATTATTCAACGGTCTATCAATATAATTATAGGCATTTCATCTGCTGAATGAACTGTAGTAACATAGTTCTCAGTATCATCCATACATTTTTGGATTGTTTCATCTATGTCTCCTAAATGATTTATAACGGAAATATTGTCTGCTGGATTTCTAGATAGAGCATCTGCAACAACATTTCCTTTTCCTTTGATATAATCGATTTCATAATCATATTCTGATAACATTAATTTCCATCGGACCAGTTTTGAATTGGGTTCTTTAAGGCTTTCTAACCATTTCAGTGGTTTATTTATGATCTTATCTTATTTTAAAATGACGTCCAAACAAATATGGTCTAAAATATTTTACTGCCCATATAATTGCAAAAAGTTCTTTTTCAATTACTGAATAATTAATTTCATTGGGGTTGAGAGTGCGACTAGCATAACTTATAGGTTTTCCATCTTGGCAAAGGACTGCTCCTATAGCAAATTTACTCGCATCAGCTGTCAAAGTGAATGTTTTTGAAAAATCAGGATGAATCAAAATTGGTTCATTGCATAAAATATTTCCAGAGGTTTCAAAAGCTTCAATAAATTCTCTAGTATGTTCTACTTTTTTACCTTTTTTGAGACAGATTGTAAGGGGTATTGTAATTTTAGCAAGATTATTAGAAATTGTCTATAAAAACCAATCATTCCTAAAAAACTCTTAATTTCTTTATGCGTTTTTGGAATTGGAAAAATCATCATTGCATCTATTTTTCTTGGGTTTGGTTTGATTCCTGTATTTGTAATACATGTCCTAAAAATTCAGCTTCTTTTTCTAAAAATTCACTTGTATCTAATTGTACTTTCAGGTTAAATTCTTGGAATTTTCCGAAAACTTCTCTGAGATCAATTATATGTTCATCTAAAGTTGAAGAAAAAATAATCACATCATCCATATACACTAAACATGTTTTGGTAATCTGATTTTTCAATACTTCATTAATCATTCTTTGAAATGGAGACGGTGCGTTCTTAAGCCCAAAAGGCATTCTCAGGAATTCAAAATGTCCTGCAGATTTCCGATTTCTTCTTGGTCTGGTAAAGGTTGAAAGTTATTTATTTCCGCTTGATAAATTTCAAATCAGTAATTGGGAAGGTTTCCAAAGGATATCTGGGATTGGTATAAGTATCTTCGATGCTCACATTATGAATTTCGACGATAGCTTGTCCATTTTCTAGGGTTGCGATACTTTCGGGTATAAAACAGTGTGAATTTATTTCTTTGTAAGGAATATAATAAGTTCCATCTATTGTTGCATTTGTTGGAAGTTTTGTCCTAATATTTCATTTTCATTCAAAGTTATATTATAATTATAATATTAGAAGGGGAACATTGTTGTACGGTATAATAGTATCGTTCCTAACTAAATATTCTTCTTGAAGATTCCAATTGAATCCCATATTTTTTGAGGTCTCTGAAGCTAATGAGTCCGTCAAAGAAAGGATGAAAGTCAAATGGAGTGAAAATACTTTTTTCTTTCATTTGGAATTCAGCAAAGGCTGGAATATGTGCTTCATATTTTGCTGTTTGTCGTCCACATGAGGTTTTGTTAATATTTGGCTTTGTAATTATACAGTGCTAGTCAAAAGTCCCCTTCCCCCCTCGTATCTTTTGAACGAGTATACTTATAATAATGAAATTTGGAGGGTGGAAATAAACGGATGTAGGCTTCTCAACTGGTCATAACAGGTGACGCAATAGTCATAAATGACGTCACAAGGCCACTGTGACCAATAATTTTAAATGGGACCCTATGGCAAGTGACAGCTCGTTTGAAAGGTATTGAAAATACCTATTCAGTCATACCAATTTTGTTTGGGTTTCGGCTGATTTTGATTGATTATCTTCTAGAATTTCAAGAATTAACGCCTCAATATCATTTTGTAACATCTCCAGATACAATTCACCGGTTAAGTTAGCATTGAGAAAAAGAGGCCCAACTATGTGGTTTCCCAAAATACCTGCCCAAACATTTACTTTTTCTGGAAATTGAGTATGTTTTTCACGAAAGATGTGAGGATTTGTGTCACTCCAATACCTCACATTTTGAGTGTTAACATTTCCATTGAGAAAGAAAGTACTTTCGTCACTAAAACAAATTGTCTGTATGTAGCCTGGTTGTTGGTTCATTTTATTGGACATAGTTTCACAGAATTCTAGTCTTCGGTCGGGGTCATCATCTGAAAGTTGGTGCACCATTTTTAATTTGTATGGATGAAATTTGTTTTTAGCCAACACCCTATGTACTGTCCTTCGACTGACTTCACAGATAGACGCAACTTGGGCTGTGGAAGAAGTAGGGTTTACTACCATTTCTCCAATTATGTCAATTTTTTTGTCATCACTAATTGTTGGTCGACCAGATCGTTTGGCATCTTGAACACTACCTGATGCTTCAAACTTCCGAAGAAGCTCCCTCAAATAAACCCTCGATATAGGGCGATCGAGGTACCTCTCATTAAACAGTCGTTCCGCTGCATGGAAATTGTTTCTACATTCACCAATTATTAAGATAGCTGCTACTTTGTCGGCTACAGTACGTACCATTTTGCCTATGTAAACACTTAAACATCTCGTTAAACAATAGCTTAGGTAAATTTTCAAGGTATAAACACTTTTGACAAGTAGAGAATTCAAAAACGTCAACCTTTTTGACAATTAACCAGAGGCGTACTTTAAAATCTTTATTAATTAAATGCGAAACTATAATTTTCGTATTTCTTCAATTTATCAATCAAAATCAGCCGAAACCCAAACAAAATTGGTATGACTGAATAGGTATTTTCAATACTTTTCAAACGAGCTGTCACTTGCCATAGGGTCCCATTTAAAATTATCGGTCACAGTGGCCTTGTGACGTCATTTATGACTATTGCGTCACCTGTTATGACCAGTTGAGAAGCCTACATCCGTTTATTTCCACCCTCCAAATTTCATTATTATAAGTATACCCGTTCAAAAGATACGAGGGGGGGAGGGGACTTTTGACTAGCACTGTATGTTCCGGAACATAATTTTTCGCTATAATTGGATTTATAAGAGAAATATGACTACCTAAATCAATAAGTAAGTGTAGTGGTTTATAAAATCCTGATATTGTAATGAAGGGTAGTTTTCTCTGGTCTATATGATTAACTCCTAAGTAGTTGCCGTTCCAGAGGCTGGTAAAGTAAAATTTTCTTCTTGGTTTCCGTAACATGGTACAAGATATTCATCTTGAATTTGTTCTTTCGTTTCTTTGTTCATTTTCTATTGGTCCTTGTTGAGTATCCACTGGAATTTTCCCGTTTTCTTCGTTTGTGGTTCCTTCCATCATGTATAATTGCTCATAAATAGATGAATGTGGTTCTGTCACATGGTGTAATTCTTCTGAATGAAATGTTGGTCTAGACTTTGGTATGAATATATTTCTTTGAGGAGGTATTTGCCTTGTAATTGTAGACATTGGTGTTGGTTTGAACACTGCAGGTTGTTTGTCGATTTCCACACATTCGTGTTGGATGGTTTGAGAAAAACTTCTGTGGTACATGTCTAGGTGTCACTTGAATGGGTTGACGGGAAATTTTTCGATTGCTGGTTAAAGAATGGTTGTGGATTTTGGTTCCGAAAATGTGGTGTTTGCAAATTATTTGGTTTGCTGAAAAATTGTTGAGGGTTCGGATTCCTGTAGTACATGTTGGTTGGTTGTGAATAACTTGGTGTTGGTACCATAGGTGCTTCGGAATTTGGTGTTGGTAACTGCTGTGGAACATTTTTCTTTCCATCGTTGACCAATGCTGTGAAATTTTCTTCTTCTATAACATTCTTCATAGCTTCTTCCAAACATTTTGGGTCTTTGAGGCGAACACTTGTTTGTATTATTGGTGGGTGATATTTTAAAAATGTTACCAAAATAAGTTTTTCAATGTCATTAATTTTTGCAAGTTTTTCTTCACGTGTCATTGTAGAATCATTATTTATTGAGGAAAAAATCAAACATCTAGTATATTGACAACGAACGCCAAAATTATAAGAATTTTCTTTTGGTTGAGGTCGTGAACTGTGTAGCTTTTGGAGAAGACAGGTGAAAGATCTTTGATCAGAAAATGATATTTTCAAATGGTCTTCTATTTGTCCCCATGTATTATTCTGTAGACTAGATATCAGGTGAGGTGCTTTACCTTTCAATTTACTCAAAATTGCTCTGAAAATTAGTTTTTGTATGAACTGAGGTTCATTATTATATTGTTCAAAAATTTCATCACAAACGGCAATAAAATTATTGAGTTCACATGGATCTCCATTAAAATGTGGAATGATATCTAAAAAATTCTCAACTGTTGATAATTTGTCTCTGGCATTATTGCTGTGGTTGAAATATTATCTAAATTTAAACTTAAAGAAGATAAATTTTGAGTTAGATCTTCCAAATCAGTATCATATTCTTCTGATGGAATATTGAGCGATCTAAATTGTTGCCTAATTTTACTATTTATTTTTGCCAAATTTTTCAAATCACGAATCATAAAATAAAATTTGAGAGAATAATTTCACTAATAACACCAAATAAAGGAAAGAAAAAAATTGGGAAGAATATAGGAAAATGAACGTCTTGTGTTGTTGAACAGTTTTCTGTTGAACCAGTCCAGGAATAAAAGGTCCTCCAGGAAGGTTGTTTCTCAGTGTAGTTTGCTTGTTTCTGTTTTCTTTGTGTTGAACCAGTCCAAGGGATAAACAGTCCTCCAGGAAGGTTGTTAGCCGGTTCTTGAATATTCAGTCCAAGAATTGGTGGCCCCGTGAGTCGACAAGGAATATACAGCCCACTTCTCTTTTTGTGATAGTCCCGTTTACCACCTTTTTGTACGGCGACTATCCTACCGACTGCGCCAATTACGTTGAGCCCCAAGCAGTTGTGGTTCGTGAAGCCCCTGCGTGGTTTTGAGCCAGTTTTGTACTCTATTTCACCCAAACTTTTACACAAATAAAGATTAATCGAATCTCACTATGTGTTTTTATTTAAATAAATTGCTGGTAACAACTGAACTGAATGGTAAACATTCTCAGAGCTTTTATGAACATGTGAAACTATAAGCATGAATAATAGATAAAAAACAATATCAGTGCATACTATAAAATACAATATTCGAATGAAGAGATAAGTCTTGAAACAAGTTCATAATCAGCTATTCCCGGTTCTTATCTTCATAGTCCAGGGGCGGCCTGGTATAAAACGTGACTGACCGATACAAATCGAAGATGGGTGCTGAGATGGAAGCATCATCGTTGCCTCTTCTTCTTTTGATGCTCATTCTGATGAATCAATTTTAAACCGAGAGAACGGTGAAAGGATTTATTCGAAGGCGTCAGATGCTGCTGCTGCCGCACCACCCGCTCGCTAGGAGGTTTCTGCAATATTGACGCCGTGACGTCACCCCTACCCCTTTAATTACTACCGCTGCCTCTGCCGCTGTCTATAACTAATCTCAATTGTTTCTCGCGACTCTGAGTTCCAAAACCAAAGTCCTTTTTTCCAGGGTTGAAATAAGTCATGACTTTTATGAAAAAGTCAGACTTCTTGAAATAATTCGGATTTTTTTGAATTAATTCAACTTTCATTTACTCAAACAGAAAAATCTCAAAACATAATATAACAAGACATGCAATTTTCGCAAAACAATCTGAAACTATTGATTGAATAACGAATGATAAATACAAATGCAACTTATTACTTATTCAGAATCTTCATTAGAAAAGTCAGTTTTCCGGCTTTTTCCACTCTTAGTCGGTTGCGTACATCCGAATGTACCGATCCGAAGGATGAAAATATTCTTTCCACACCTGCGGATGAAGCTACTGCTGTCATAAGTTGTTCGATGCTTCTTTTCGCTGCAGGATCTAAATCTGTTAGTGAAAATGTTGACATCCACCACTCAATATCTGTCATACTTGAAATAACAGAGTCTTGCATCAGGACCTCATTATGAGGGGATAATTTTCCATGGAATCTTAACAATACCGGTAACATGTTTGGAAACTCTGCACCTGCAGATTCCAAAGCCATTCAGTTTACTTCTTCGATTAAACTTATATTTTCCTTCATTTTCGTTGGCATGTGCGCAATGAAGTGGTACCTATGAACAGCTGGTGTGTACCTGGAAAAAACCTTTTTTTTCGCAGTGCTGTCGTGTAGTCCCTCATTCAAATCGTTTATTAACTTTTTCCAAATAACAACAGACCTAGCGATTGTGCAATTCTCTTTTTGAATTAAATCCAATGCGCACGATATAGGTTTTAGTCGAGCCATCAGATCTTCAGCATTACGTTTAATGGCTATGTTAGAGACCAATTTATTTGTCATTATCAATATTATTGCGATGTTCTACGCAAATTTTGACCAGTGTATGCCAGTTTTTCAAATATGCCTCAAGTGAATTACATGAGGTGTTCCAACGTACCTCAATTGGCAATGGAAGTGATGATCCACCTTCAGAAGATAATAATGCTTTTGCCATATGGTTATTTCGGAAATACTTCATGATTCTCACTATATTGTCCATAACTCCTTCAACATTCAAATCTTTGGCAAGTAGATTCAATAAATGGGCCGAACAGCCATATGTTATGATATTTACATAATCACTTTCTTTTTTTTGTTGTTGTTGTATTGGAAGCATTATCTGTTACTACACTTCTTACAGAACATTTGAATTTTTTCTCAGTATCTTGAATAATTTTTAAAGTTAAACTTGTCAAATACTCACTGGTATGAGGACTACCAGATGTATCTGTTGTGTTAACCAAAAATACACTACCATCCTCATTTATAACACATGCACATATTATGGGTTCGTTTCTTATGTTGGACCATCCGTCAATACTCAAACAAACTGTCTTTTTTTCTAAGTAAATTTGACACTTTTCTATTTCCTCCTGGTAAATTTGATCCAACAAAGTATCCCCAATTAATTTTCTATTTGGAGGCTTGTATCCTGGATGTAGCATTTCCGAATACTTCTTAAATTCGGAATGTTCCACAAATCTGAAAGCTGAATTTGTAGCGAAAATGAATCTGGCACACTGCTTATCAAATCTATCTTTGTCATTTGCTGTAGTTTTTATTATAAAGGAGTTGAATGTTTTTCATTGTGATTTTTGGATTGTACTGATGGTAGCTTCATTAAATGTTTTGCAAATTTTTGAAGTCGGCGGTTCTGCAAAAAAATTTAAATCAATACATTGATATCAATAGGAAATTTGAAACTTGAAACTATCTTCAAACACTTTAAATTTCAAATTAATTAAATATATCTATTTTTAAGAGCTTACCTTCTCTAGTAGATCCATCTTGTGAAAAAATTTTAATTTTTTTTTTTATTACAGCTAACGGCATTTCCTCTTCCTCCTCTACTTCAGTTCCACTGATATCCTGTATAATTGTATTTTTTATTTCTTCAGGATCATTTTTACAACTACTTTGTGTTTTTGCATGCGGCTAACCATAGCTTGCAATGTTTTACCGCATGATCTGCACACTTCTTTTTCGTTGGTTGGATTTTGTTGATTGCACTCCTCAAAATATTTCCAAATAGTATCCTTTTTTCGTCCACTCATTTTTCACACGTTAATAAGCAAACTTTAACAGAATGTTACTTATTAAAATAATAAAAGTTTTGAAGTTTCAAGCACAATCGATCCCAAAAATAGCCAAATTTCACGATAACACTATCTACTCAACACTCTACATCTTAATAGTAATGCCGCAATGCCGGTATTTTCGGGATCCCTCTTTGATTCAGGTTTTTATGTGATTCCTTGAACCCGACGCGCAAGCATTGTATTGTGTTGTGGGCACTCCACGGTTGTCAGATGTTCATGATGGTCAGGTTGCCATAATATCATCGGATTTTTCAGTTCAAACTAGTTTGAAATGTTTGAATTAAATGCGATTTTTCCCCATTGGAAAAAGTTTGAATTAATTCATGACTCTTTTAAAAAAAGGCCATTTTTATTCACGAATTAAATCACTTACTTAATTCATATGAATTAATTCGTGCCAACACTGTTTTTTCCCTTGAAAATCCACAGGGCTACCGTCTTGATCAACTACCAACACCGTAATGTTGTGGATTTTACGTTGCGGTATGACAGGTAGATAGAGTAAATTCGAAGGTTTTTCGTCTATCGCGTAACCGGGATGGGAAGCTATGGGAAATTCATAGATCGTGTGCGCAGGCGTGTCACCATCGAAGGCTCACGAAGTGATACTGTACTCGAAACGTAATGTCGACACCACTATAATGTTAACAGGTAGATCGGAATAATGCATTTCGTTCGGTTGTAGCACCCTCGGAGAAAATCCCAATGTAACGCCTATGCTATCCGTTTCCACGAATGAGATGGCAAAGTACTTACTGAAGATCTCGCACTTTATCGAGTTATTGTTGGGTTTGAGAGAGAAGGCAGCTTCGCGGTCTTCCACAGGTAGAGCCATCTCTTTCTGTATGAACGCCTCAATATCGGCAATTTCATAACACCACCGCGGAAATTCAAACGTTAGATCTATTGTAATAGCGGAATTTTCAATGTTCGGTACGAGTGAAGATATCTAAGCGCCAACTCATATTTTTTTTTCGCATTCAATTCGATAGGGGTGCGCGAGCAAAAAGAGAACACGTGATTGTGACGTTTAATCTCAGCAACAGCGACATGATGACGAATGACACCACCGCCGCTGTGACAGCATTCAAATACACTTCCAATCATACATTATTTATGCAGACATTATAAAGTTCGAACTGAGATGACCGCAACTTATTTCATTATAAGTCTGATACTGCCGGTTGTTGTAGAAAATCTTGACTTTGCCGCTGCTGCTGCTACCTCAATCTAGATATCTGACCAATTTCAGCATCAGGTAGCTTTATTGGGAGTTTTTTTTATTTTTTCAATAAGAGTCACTAGCCACCTTTGGCATTCTTCCTCACGTACAACCCCTTGCCTATGGATTCCATGGCCTTGAGATGCTGTTTTGGCAATGGCTAATGCTCCGCCGCTCAGTGCACCTAGAGCACCGGTGAATATCGGTATCAGAGGTAGAACACCACCTGACTTTGCTCCGAAAGGTATTATGCGGGGTACTTTGACTCTTTGTTTTCCACCCAAGTTCTTGTTTGCCACTCGAGCCGCTTTCAGGGCATTGGATGCGGCCCATTTCAATGTGGGAAACGGTTTCAGGGACTTGGCGATTTTTTCGATAACATGTCGTTTGAATGAGGCCTTACTGCGCATGCCCATACCAGGATTTCTCTTACCTTTCATGGCTCCGGTGACGAGAAAAGCGTTCGCACGTTCTCCAAAAACCCGAATCTCTGGCTTTGTCTCGTTCCCAAGCTCTGTCTTCGAGCACTTGTGCCTATCTTCGAGCGATTTGCTCTGCGAATAAGCAATGTCGTGATGTTTGCAAGCAACGTCCAATGGATTGATGCTGGGATCGCCTCGTGCCAACCGTTCTTGTAGCCTTGTTCCAGCTGTAATAATAATCATAATATTAATAATTATATGCATTCGAGACTGTTATGGCATGCATCCATTTGAACGGATCAAAGTATTTCATTGGCAGAGAGCCTATAAACATTGAAGGAGGAACATTGAAGCGGGGAAGAGACTCATTTGAAATAACCGATGGTTTGAAGGAACTCCTAACCAGAAAGCAGCCCTTAAATTTCACCAATCAAGACTTCTGAAACTAATTTTTGCTCACCAATGCACACAAACTACCCAACAGAAATATTAATGGCAATAAGTCATGGCAATATAAGAATATAGTTTCCAAATTATTTCCACCCAAGAGGAAATTGAGTCCAAAGAAGGGTAAAGGACCGAAAAGGGCAGCCACTCAAGTGGAGATAAATAACGAGCACCCTGTAGATTCCGATCAGAACATGGAGATCATTCAGCAAGAGCACACGCTTCCCATCGAGCACTTTGACGTTTACGAAGTGCGACATAGATGCGGCGGTGGTGATGGAGGGGGAAGTAAACATGGGAGCCTATTGCCAAATTCATTTCGAGCTATTATTTGTGGTCCTTGCGAATCAGGAAAAACGAACCTAATGCTGTCGTTACTGTTGCATGAAAACGGTCCCAAATTCGCAAATATCTTAGTCTATTCGAAATCCTTGAATCAGCCCAAGTATCAATTCCTAGAAGAAGTGGTGAGCGGTATGGATGAAATCGATCATTTCCCGTACAGAGACAACGATGAAATTATCTCTATGGAAGATGCACGATCTCACTCTATATTCATCTTTGATGATGTGGCCTGTGATGGACAGCAGAAAATTTGTAAAATATTCCTCAATTTGCAGACAAACACATCGATGCCATCTATCTCTGTCAGACTTATTCGAAAGTACCCAAACAGCTGATACATGACAGTTGCAATATGATTACGATCTTCAAACAGGACGACATCAACTTGCGTGAGAGGGAACTAACGCTGTTGTCTCGTACTCCCCCTCTCTACCGCACACCCCTGAAGGCGATATCGACATGGATAACTTGAAAATATGTAATTTAAAGTATCCCACGTTTGATAGTGATGCGGCTATCAAAAAATACGTGGACACCCCTGGTTCTGAATTGAATTCTCTATCTACTGCAACGCGACGTTACCACATCGGCTGAAACTTCGCTAAAATCCATGAACGATGCCATTCTGCAAACGAAGAGAACACTTCGTTAACACCATAAAGAAATTTTGACCCGCGTATCTGTACAAGACACGGCAACATCGGACATCATCAAGAAAATAGCTACCGATATGAAACTCCATTCGGATCGAATACATCTTTTGGAGGGTGAAATGACGGAATTGTCCAAGCACCTGTTTGGAATCAAAGGAAGAATAAATACAATGTATTCGTACGATATCGAACATCCTCGTTGAAGATGTCAAAAGCTCAAGTTGTTGCAGAACTCCATAAACCGGCTAGAAAAAATTATCACGAAGACCTACTGTAATTGAAGGCTTGGACGATCTATGGAAAATAGACTTGGCCGAAATGAGAATGTTTTTCTCAGAAAATTAGGATTTTAAAATGATTATGGTCGTCATTGACTGTTTTTCCAAATGTTTGTGGACTCGTCCGCTAAAACCCAAAACGCGTGAGGAAATCACCGAAACTTTCAATGATATATTGGATCATACGAAACGGTGTCCGAAAAATCTACAACCGATCAAAATACGGAATTTTTCAATGCCAAATTTCAAAGTTTATCGGAGGAACGCGAAATCAATCACTACAATACGTTTACGGTGATGAAAGCCGCCATAGCTGAGCGTGTAATCAGAACGTTAAAGTATCAATTGTACAAATACTTCAGTTTGAATGGTACATACAAATGGATTGACATACTGCCGTAAATCACGAAAAACTATAATGACATCGAACATACCACAATTAAATTCAAACCGAATGTGGTGAACAAACAGAACTAAAGGCGTATTCTACATTGAATTTATCGAGCGAATCGTTGGGGAAAATGCGTTGAACCGCGAAAATTCAAAGTAGACATTGTTTGCTTTTCCAAGGAAAAACGGAAAAACATATTTTTCGAAAAGGTTATACGCCCAATTGGACGACAAAATCATTCAAAATCGTTCGTGTTCAAATAGGTTATCCAAATACGTAAATGCTTGAAGACCGCGAATCCCGACATCTATCTCGTGGAAAAAGTATTGAAAATACGAGGAAAGAAAATGTTCGTTAAATGGCTCGGTTTCGATAACACACACAACAGTTGGATAGAGGATGACGAAATAGTTAAGCGGCGGCGGCGACAAGCTGTGACATGTCCGGCGTGGGTGGTAGTGGTTTGTTTGAGACTGGATGACGTTATCGTTTTATTTTATTTATAGAATCAAAGTTGTGAATGATTTATGTCGTGAATAAATGTTTGTATATTACAGTATTTCTATCTTTTTTCTTCTACCTTTCCCTCTCTCTCTCTCTCTCTCAGGTGGGGTTGAGTTCCCATCGAAATAAATATCAAAAATTCAATAAAAATAAGAAAAAGGTTTGAAAAAATAATCAAAGTGACAGTCTTTTCCATTCAATTATCAATGTGGCTGTGACGTCACACACCTCATACAACATGGCTGAGGAAGTTTCACTCTTGTTCGACATGGATATGTATGAAGACAGATTAGCGACATTTCAAAATTGGCATCACCCGTATCCCAAAAAAAGATTGGCCAGAGTTGAATTCATTTATACCCAGAGAGAAGACATTGTTGTGTGTCCGAAATGTCGAGTTGAAGGATTCGGATGGCAGTTGGAAGATGATGCTCAACTTGATCACTTCAGTTGGAGTCCACATTGTGGGGTTTTCACAGAAGACGCTGCCACTCGGCGTAGGCGGCTCGAAGACAGTATTTTACCCAGAGTCGAAGTAACATCGAACACCAACATCTACATGTCGCCTACACTTTTCTTTGAAGAAAATGCTATCGACAGGAGGAGACTTATTCGGCTGGTTAACCCAATTTTTCCCAGAGAAACGACAACAACGAACAGACCTACCAACAGCAGCAGCGTCCACGGAGAGACATCGCCATCCAACAGCATTCAAGAAGAGAAATCGCCATCCTCATCAATGTCGTGCAAAGTATGTTTGGAAAAGGACATGAACGTGGTTTTCATGCCGTGCAAACACTTGACCTGCTGTGCGGAATGCTCGATGAAATTGGACAATTGTGCTGTGTGGAGAGCTCCAATTCAATATTATTCGAAAGTTTTTGTATCTTAGAGAGATGATTCAATATATAGAATGTGAAAATTAATTTGGGTATTTCATTTATTGTTTCAACCCACACACCTTTGAGGTTATGTTTGGAAAAAAAGTAGGGTTAGAATTCCCCCACCTCATTTGAATGATGTTATGTTTTCTCTAAAAGTTGCGTTATGTTTGAAAAAGTAAGGTTAGAATCCCCACCTCATTAAAATTTTGGGGTTGTTTTCTCTAAAAGTAAGGTAATGTCACACACACACAAAGAACGCTGATGTTCGAGAGTGAGACTGAATGACGTCATCGTTTTTTTATAGAGGTTATGTTTTCCCCCAAAGTGAGGTTAGGTCTGATCTATTTGTTTGAGACTTGATGACGTTATCGTTTTATTTTACTTGCTCAGACGAGTCTAAACTTGTCTGGACTGGTCTCTCTCCAATTCAGTAAAACATCGAATGAAGTGATGACACAGAGCTGCCATAAATAAAAGTCGATATACTCTCATTTTATCCATACATATTTTTCGAGTATGAGCAATAGATTAAATATTTGTATGGATATAATCATAATATATTGGCAGAATTTATATTATTATTATATATATATATACAGGGTGTAACTGAATAAGTGTAAAACATTTAAGGAGGTGATTCCTCATCGAAAAAAAGATAGGATCTTTCATATAAAGAAACTTCATTGGAGCATCCCTTGTTAAGATACAGCCCCTTAAAGGGGGTACATAAAATTTGTATAACAATTTTTTTCACAACACTGAAAAAGTTACAATATTGAAATTAACCTGACGTTTTGTACTACCAAAAGACACTTAGCCAGTAATTTATTTGGTTTACCCATGGTTGTAAGGGGTGAAAAACGCAACCCCTAAAATTTATTTCCAATGTAACTTTTTGTCTTATTATTTGTTTACCATTTAAAATTTATTTCCAATAGCCTGTTTCATTCTAAACAAAAAATGTCTCTTGGGTTTTTTGCCCAAAATAAACCAGTAAGCAGCAAAACATTATTTTACGAACAACTACAGAGATACATCGTCATAAATGCGAACTGGATTTATTGTTATTTTGTAGTTAGTACCTGCATTAAACGATTAAAGGGTAATAAACAAAACTAAGTTATTAATAACAAAACACACAACATGTAGAAATCATAGTGAATGTTCAATATGTCTACCTTCAAACATTACGCATGCGTCTAGACGTCGGCGCATTGAGCCACGTATTCGCTCAAATATTCCTGGAGTCTCTCTGATTACCTGCACGCATCGATGATGCGGTTTCTAAGTCCTCTACATCGCGAACAGGAATACGATATACCAAATGCGTGAATGGCCCCAAATAGAGAAATCGAGAGGATTGAGATCCGGGGATCGAGCGGGCCATTTATGTGGTCCTCCTCGACCTATCCACTGATTTGCATATGTTTCAGTTAAATGCTGACGTGCTACTTGACTAAAATGGGCGGAGCCCCATCATGCATAAAACATATCCCTTCTGACGCCCAAAGGAACTTCCTCCAGCAGTACTGGATGCACTTCTCTTAAAATTGAACGTATGCCTCACCATTTAATCGAGGAGGTAGAAAATGAGGCCCAATTAAATCATCCCCAATAACCTGAGCCACACGTTAAGAGAAAAA
>JAFIRS010006232.1:0-40849 GCA_018342105.1 Gonioctena quinquepunctata | reverse complement strand
CCTCAATCTCAAATATGAGTATAGACCACCACCCCATCGAACCTCAGCTGAAATCTATATAACTAGTGATGTCATCGCTGTGACGTCAGTCTTCATGTTGGTGTACGAGGGTGAAGGTGTGCTCAACAGTCTGATAAACAAGCTCCCGTTTGAAGCTCATCTCCTAGGTGGCTATCAGTATTGTGGACGTAAGTTTCATATACCTATAGTATTTCGGTGCCATCGAATACAATTTTTTTAATTCGGTGCTCTCGAATGCATTTAATTATTATTATTATTATTATTACAGCTGGAACAAGGCTACAAGAACGGTTAGCACGAGGCGATCCGGTATCAATCCATTGGACGTTGCTTGCAAACATCACGACATTGCTTATTCGCAAAAGCAAATTGCTTGAAGATAGACACAAGGCGGATAAAGTGCTCGAAGATAGAGCTTGGGAACGAGTCAAAGCCAAAGATTCGGGTTTTGGAGAACGTGCGAACGCTCTCCTCGTCACCGGAGCCATGAAAGCTAAGAGAAATCTCGGTATGGGCATGCGCAGTAAGGCCTCATTCAAACGACATGTTATCGAAAAAATCGCCAAGTCCCTGAAACCGTCTCCCACATTGAAACGGGCTGCATCTAATGCTCTGAAAGCGGCTCGAGTGGCCATCAAGAAATTGGGTGGGAAACGACGAGTCAAAAGTACCCCGCATAATACCTTTCGAAGCAAAGTCAGGTGGTGTCCTACCACTGATACCGATATTCGCCGGTCTTAGTGCTTTGGGAGCACTGAGTGGCGGAGCATCAGCCATTGCCAAAACGGTCGTGGATGCTAAGAATGCCCAGAAGAAAATGGAAGAGGATAAACGTCATCACAAGGCCATGGAATCCATAGGCAAGGGGTTGTACGTGAGGAAGAATGTCAAGGGTGGCTATGGACTCTTCTTGAAGAAATCAAAAACTCCCAATAAAGCTACCCGATAGAGCGCTGTACGACATCGATATCGTGCGATATGCCAAACGATTGAAAATCCCGCACTTTCGGGGAGTGTTCATGCGCGACACCCTGCCATCTAGCGGTCCTCGAAAGAACGAATGTGCCATCGTCAACATGGACCTGTCACGAAACAGCGGTACTCATTGGGTAGCTTATAGAAAAACCAACGACGAAGTAGAGTATTTCGATTCGTTTGGGAATTTGAAACCGATGTTGGAATTGGTCAGATATTTGAATGGCGGTAGCAGCGGCAAAGTCAGGATTTTCTACAACAACCGTCAATATCAGACTTATGATGAAATAAATTGTGGTCATCTGTGTTTGAAATTTCTAATGTCTGAATAAATAATGTATGATTGAAAGTATGTGTATTTAAATGCTGTCACAGCAGCGGTGATGTCATTCGTCATCATGTCGCTGTTGCTGAGAGTTAACAGTCACAATCACGTGTTCTCCTTTTGTCCTCGCACCCCTATCGAATTGAATGCGAAAAAAGAATATGAGTTGTCGCTTCGATCTTTTCACTCGTACAATACCATACCGAACATTGAAAAGGGTCGGAAATTCCGCTATTGTGGTGGTGGTGCGGGACCATGTGGCGGGAGTAACCGATGACCAAGAGGTGCGCCAGAACCCTTGTAGTCTATCTACTAACATATCTAAATGTTCACGAACAATTTTATTGATAACCGGACTGAGTAACAACACCGCCACACTTTGAAACCAATCTTCAATATCACTAAAAAAATCCATATTTATTACCGATGCCATAAGGTCTTTATAAAATTATCGTACCTCGTAATCCGTAAAACACTCATTAATATCTTTAGAGAAATTCTTCATAAGATGTGCGCAAATAAATGTATCGTGATAAGATCTTTCGGAAATTCGACAACATTGGACGCAATTTTGTACGTTTTATCTAAATATTCCAAAAAATTTATTCTATTACAAGCCTTGCAGATCGCGTGTATATTAGCGAAGCTAAAGTCTATAACGACAGATCCGAAGATTGGCCATTTATTCTGTTCTTCGCAGAAAAATCTAAATTCATGGAATATACTAAAAATAGTTTTCGAAAAATGGATACCCGAGATCATTTCGAAAATAGGAAATATCCGTCCCGTAGAAATGGGTAAAACGGCACAGTACAAATACACTCTTTTTGTCTTTTTTGTTGGTTTTCGAACTATACCCCGGGTAGCGTCAAAAAAAATTATGGGTAAACCATTTCTCCCGCTCTTGTCAACAACTTCAAATTGTTCCTTACTAAAAATCTTCACATTGAATGGTACCGACACTTGCTTTACGTATTCACCGTGATCTTGCATTTTTATTAGATCTAATAAATCATTTTCATCCCGGTCCCAATGAGATTCTGCTTCTGATTTAATTTTTCTAATAGTACTATCTGATTTAATATTTTCTAAGTTACCCGACTCTAAAATGTGTGTTTTTGCCGATAAAATGGATTTGCGTTTGTATTCCGATGACTTTCTATGCAATACCTTACTTTTGACAAGTAAACGTTCAATACCTTTCACGTGTAAGGTTATTTTATTTGGATGACAAAAATTCACTGAATTTGTGTAAACTTCAACATTTTGACCTCATATAAATATTACGAACTTTTTACAATTATAATTATTATTTTTACATACAGCATAAATTTTAATGGATCCGTCTTTGAGATATTTGGGATATTTAATTACGATAGTGCAAACATTATTCACGAATTTTTTAATGTGGTTCCGAAAATAGGAAGGATAATATTCGTTTACCAAACAATTTTCCCGTATAATGTAATGCATTATCTCATTTTTTATTTGAAAAGACCCTTCTAATATTTTGAATTGTTTATAAGAAAGCGACGGTAGCTCCTTGATATTTAGAGAGTACACTGGAAGAATCACGTTATCTATTGAATCGGATAAATCAAATTTTTTCGGTATATTGAAACTTTCGGGTGTTATTTCGAATTTTTTCTCAAGTAGTATATCCTCATCATTGTTACTAATGTTCTGTTCATCAGAAACCACCGAGTCGAGAACGTCATTTGAAATGATCGATTGTTCACTCGAATGACATGGCACATGATCTTCAACACTTTTCTTTCTTATTGTACTCAGTTCTAACCTTGCTTTTTTGCAAGGAACGTAGTTGAGATTCACCGGAGTCGAACATACAGCATATTGATTTTCACCCGAAATTGGTGCACAGCCTTCATTCTCATCATCATTAATTTTATATTGATTTTCATCCGAAATGGATGCACAACCTTCATTTTCATCATTATTAATTTCAGATTTTTCCATAAAATATTTCTCTGATGTTCACCAATATCTATCATTTTCAATTTTGTTTCATCTCCACGAGCAACCGTTGTATAATGTTTTCGAAAACGAATTTATTTCTATGGATTTGTCTATATACTTGACTAGGAAATTTGAGACCAGTCATATGATTTCTATATCTATTTCGACTAACATACGCAAAAGCTTCATGATCCGGTTTGAAAGCGATAGCTAGATTCTACACAAGAAAAGGAACACATTACATCAGTTTTTGTCGAAAAAAATTCTGCGCAACAATGATCCATGTTTTTTTTTCGAAAATTCAGTTTTTTCAATGTAACACCCCCGCAACAAGTTTTGCGAGGATTTATTTTGTCATAGCTGGATTCTACACAAGGGAAAGAACACATTATATCAGTTTTTGTCGAAAAAAATTTGCGCAACAATGATCTATGATTTTTTTTCGAAAATGCAGTTTTTTCAGTGTAACACCCCCGCAACAAGTTTTGCAAGGATTTATTTTGTCATAGCTGGATTCTACACAAGAAAAGGGACACATTATATCAGTTTTTGTCGAAAAAAATTTTGCGCAACAATGATCTACGATTTTTTTTCGAAAATTCAGTTTTTTCAGTGTAACACCCCCGCAACAAGTTTTGCAAGGATTTATTTTGTCATAGCTGGATTCTACACAAGAAAAGGAACACATTATATCAGTCTTTGTCAAAAAAAAATTTGCGTAACAATGATCTATGATTTTTTTTCAAAAATTCGGGTTTTTCAGTGTAATACCCCCGCAACAAGTTTTGCAAGGATTTATTTTGTTATAGTTGGATTCCTCGCAATTTTAAACATCGAAATAACCAATTCTATCACTAATTATTCATTAGTTATTTTATTTCACCAATTCCAAAAGAACTTGTATAATTACGGTACCCTGAAAGGGGAAGAGCACGCCACTGACCGTTCGTGTATGTTCGGAATATTAAGCAGCTAGCTTTGGCAGCCAACTTCACATTGGTGGAAAAGGATCGTATCCAGGGAGACGCATTTTGTTTCTAAGAATTCCCAATTTTCCGACTGGAATTTGCCAATATTCGAATTTACCGAATGGATTTGCAATCTGAAACTTGCATAAAAGTGGTCTAAGATATCTGTTCTACAATTGGAACAAGGTTTCTCTCCTGAATAAATACGGCATTTACCAAATTTTAGCCATAAACTTTCGTCTTTGACGTCTTGTTGATAACTCAAGCTACACGACAAATTTTACTTTAGAACTCTATTTTCAACTCTCAAGCTCAGTAAGGTGGGTAAAAAGTATATCGTGTATACACGTGTATCGGGTAGCTCGATGAGAAAAGTGCATTCTTTCATTTGATATATTGGATTAGTAGAGAAATATTCTAGTAAGATGACAGGGTAGCATAGAAGTTGAAATGTCATCCTACATGTTCATAATATTTCCTAGATTTGGTTTTAATATTTCCTAGATTTGGTTTTACTAACTCTAAAGATACCTACTATTCTTTCTATCAGCTTTATCGAGAAAGTATATTCTTTCATTTGAGGGGTGAAATAAGTAGATAGACATTATTGAAAATGTGCAGGGAATGTAGAAATTGAAGGAAACTCTTTTGATCAGCTTGATTAATAAAGTGTATTCTATGATTTAGGAAGTCATTTCAGCGGAGAAATATCATTGAACAATACAGGGTATCGTTGAAGTTGAGTTGAATATCCTGATCTCTATAATGTACCCAGATTTGTCCTTTCTGTTCCTAAGATTGATATTTGTAGGCTCAGATTCATCAATGAAGTGTGTATTTCAATTCTAGATGACAAATTGTTAGGAAAATGTGATTGGGAGATGGCAGCGTAGTGCTGAAGTTGCATCGTAGGAAGTACATACAACGTTACCCATGAAGCGTATGGACCTCATACCTATGAAGTGATTCATACTCACCTTGTTCTCTTCATACAGTACCAAACTTGTTATCCGTTGTCATGCAATTCCATAACTTCAGTGGAGGAGAAGGAAAGAAATCCTCGAAGGAATTTTACTTACTTTCTGCTAGATTCTTGTCATCGGAAACTGTTTTCTTGGAAGTACAGATGATGATTCTAACTACCTGCTTGAGATGTGCTCCTTCTCCTGAATGATATTCCATACTCAGACGATGCTCTGATGTTTTCCATAGTTGACTTCATAACGCTAGTTTCTTTTTTGTTTATGAAAAGAACACTCCCCCTACCCACCAAGATCTAGGAATTTATGTAATCTAACAAGACCCGGGGTCACACCGTCTCAGTCTCCCCCTGAATTTTTATACCGTTTTATTGAAAAGAAAAAGGATGAAAATTCAAAAATGAAAAGCTCTTCGACATAGTTAGATTGGATACCAACCTAGTAACACCCCAGGGTAACCCGTCTCAGTCTCCCCCTGAATTTTAATACCTTTTATTTAACATGAAGGGGATAAAAATTCCATATGAAAAACGTTTCCCAAAATGTATGAACTGAAAACAAATCAAAGGTATTTTCCTACAGAAATCTACAAATCCCCAGGGTAACCTTTATCAATCTCCCCCTGAATTTAAATAACTTTAATTGAAGAAAAAAAAATAGAAGAAAAAAAATACTTGGGATTAGAACAAGTGTGGAACATCCCATACTTTATCTGAGTTCTTTTTATTTCCTTCAGGTACTCCTATTGAACTGGAACCTGAAACAGAACATTATTTATATTTAAACTGGAACGTGAGATTATGATATCTCTTCATATCGGGGAAGCCTTCCTTCTCCCTGAAAAAGAAAAAACATTAAAATATAATATTTAAACTAGGATAGTTTTTCTAGATGGGAAAAGAAATCTAAAACCCAAAATAAAATATATTCTTGATTTATTTTGCAAAGTATATTTCTCATAGCTGAACAGATTTTATTGACTTTGTATCCTGGTCACGGCACCACTGTAACCGAACCCACCCCGGTCATATCTGATTGGTAAATTTTCTGGTCGACTTTCATTTTTTTTCAACCTTCTTTTTTTCTTTACCTTCTTTTTTTTTGTTGTTGTGATCGTCTAGACAGTCAGCGCCACTTCTCAGGTAGCAGGATCTGCAATCAATCTACTCTGAGAAGATAGCCTGTTATAGCATTTTTTTTTGTCGGCACACAGCCTTATATAGAGAGCCTTTTGAAAGGAGAGACCCTCAATTTTCCCACGTTGTGTATATATTTTCTTCTTCTTTAGGCTACAAAGTTCTGTTCGGCTGAAGAAAAATAAAAGACAAAGGGTAAATAAATACATATATTGAAGCCAAGAGTTACAATCTCAACTTCTTTGAAAACAATTCAACGATGAAAGACTTCACATGTTTCACAAGACAATATTGACAGTTATAAGAGTTCAGCTTATTAGAAAATCGTCTCTGGTTTCGAATCTAATTTGATACAATAATGTAAAGTGTTTCTTAAGTGATGAAATTTGGACTAGATGGACGAGGTACAGGAATATATTTGTCTTTCTACAATTGTTTGATCCCCAAAATATATTGCCGGTATATTTCGCGGGTATATTCATAGGTCTGTCATCGCCAATTGAGAGAATGAAGACTATAGTACATTTCCAGTACCCAACCAAGGAGTTGCTAGACTCAATTGGACCTAGTGACCGGTCGGAGATTGTTTTGTGTGCATACATACTAGACAACCCGTTACCATCCTCGGCCACTCTTTACAGCACGTTCTATTTAGATATATATAGTTTTTATATATGCGTAAAGCCGGGATCCATGACTTTGCAGAGAGTAACATTGTAGCACTACAAACCTACTCATTTCAAACATTTCTCAATTTAGCTATGGTATAGTGAAATCGTGATAAGATCGATTGCTTTAGGCAACTCCGGACAACTATATCTTGGTGATTTCTAGTTTATAATGACGTGATTCCATTTACTGGCTAAGAGATACGTTCCTCAAGTCTATCATCCAATTTCTGTTCATTAAGAGACGATTTCAATATCTAATTTCTTCCTAACTTACTTTAATCTTTAAATTTCCTGATAAAAGGTTTTTTTCTTGAATTTCCAACATTAATGAGAGAGACTGTGTAATACTTAATTAGTCTTGGACCTTAACCAAATTCCTATAGAATTTCCTCCCGACAACGTGTGAGAATAATCCTCTAGTATGTTTAAATTGCCACAACCATGGGTTTGTTCTGACATAAGCCTAGTGACCAGCTTGGAATCGTTTTGGATGCACCCATAAAACAAACCGTTACTTTCCCGATCACTTTTTAAGTTTAATGGTTTGGCAAGTGAAAAAACCGGGATAAATTCATTTATGGCAAGAAGTAACATTGGGCCAGATAAACATACTCAGTTCCACTATTTCACCGTTGTGCATAAAAAGGTTTATGAAACCTAGACTTTACTCGAAGTTGCGGTTAGATCCAGACCAATTCAACTAAAGAAAGCTGACTCTATCAATTCTAATTGTAATGATTTGAGAGTGATATGAAACGACTAATTATGTCTTCATTCTTAGAACTTTCATCTAACTGATATGAACAACAGAACGTATACTTATGACTCAAGGCATATTTGATTTAAATAGTTACGGACCCGGACTCTCGAAAGGTAAGGGGATTGGTGTCGTTGATTCCATCTTGAAAGAGAGACTCCCTTATTGTGTCGCCAGTACCTAGGAAGAGAAATATATTAGTCTTACGTCAAACTAGGTGTTCAGGATTTATTTCTGATTGAAACATCAAATAGCTGAAAGAAACATACTTTAGTGAATTATTCCGGTAAATATTGATTTCGTCCCTTACTTCTTTCAAAATCACTCGCAAATTCTATTTAGGTACTCTTTTCTTGCGGTTCTTGCCTTTCAGTTGCGATATAACCTTTACTGTAAATCGGTCTGTACTGGATTTATTTCGTCACCGATGTGTGAAGTGTAGAATGAGGTCTGGCTCAACGGGGTTGCTTCCGGAGCAGACGAGTAACGTGTATAATGAAGTCTGGCTCAACGGGATTGTTCCGGAGCAGACGAGGAAAGTGTATAATGAAGTCTGGCTCAACGGGTTGCTTCCGAGCAGACGAGTAAAGTTATAATGAGGTCTCGCTCCACGGGTTTAGCTTCCGGAGCAGACGAGTAAAGTGTATAATGAAGTCTGGCTAAACGGGGTTGCTTCCGGAGCAGACGAGTAAAGTGTATAATGAAGTCTGCCTCAACGGGGTTGCTTCCGGAGCAGACGAGTAAAGTGTATAATGAGGTCTGGCTCAACGGGGTTTATTCCGGAGCAGACGAGTGAAGTGTATAATGAGTAAGATAGGAAAACCAAATGTATAGATCGTATGTATAAACAATAACCAGGAAAATTCAATAAAATATACCAATAGCATAATA
The DNA here is from genome assembly GCA_018342105.1 of Gonioctena quinquepunctata. Lineage (NCBI taxonomy): Eukaryota > Metazoa > Arthropoda > Insecta > Coleoptera > Chrysomelidae > Gonioctena > Gonioctena quinquepunctata. The sequence continues at coordinate 32,148 of JAFIRS010006232.1, read as the reverse complement.
TCATATGAAGAGAGGATTAATATCGGGTATTAGTGATCACCAGTGGAAAATTTAATATGGGGAATAATTACCGGTAATAAAATAAAACATCAATAAAATATATACCAATAGTCCTGAAATAAATGATTGCAAATGAGTGTTAGTGAAGAACGATATATCTACCTATAATATAAATCAAATATACCAATATAATAAGTTTACGCTAAAGATAAAATTAATAAACGAACATTAGCAAAGCAATATATATGTATCATAGGTATGAGTCATAACCTGTGAAATTTATTCAACATATCAAACCATTATGTTTACCTAAAGGAAGAAATAACCATAAAATATTAGTAAAACAATACGCATGTATATATGTGCAAACAATCACCTGTAAAATAATCTGATTATACCAATCCCATCATTTATCTAGACAAACGATAAAGAACCACTCGTTAAAACACCCCTATCGGAAAACTCGCCGTGAAAATACAACTGACAGTCGACCGCTTCAGTTTGAACTACTTCACCATGTCAACTGTCATAATTCATAATAAAAGTTCAATTCATAGATACAATTTCAGTTTCAAGAAAAATGGATTTAAAATGATTCAAGTCACCTTACCTAAATGTAAATCCATAGCAGGAGATGTCAGGACCAGGACCCAAGTGGAAGTGATTTCTGATCGATTTGGTGCTCGCTTTTATAGGAAAAGGATCGTATCCAGGGAGACGCATTTTGTTTCTAAGAATTCCCAATTTTCCGAATGGAATTTGCCAATATTCGAATTTACCGAATGGATTTGCAATCTGAAACTTGCATAAAAGTGGTCTAAGTTATCTGTTCTACAATTGGAACAAGGTTTCTCTCCTGAATAAATACGGCATTTACCAAATTTTAGCCTTAAACTATCGTCTTTGACGTCTTGTTGATAACTCAAGCTACAGGACAAATTTTACTTTGGAACTCTATTTTCAACTCTCAAGCTCAGTAAGGTGGGTAAAAGTATATCAGCTTGATGAGAAAAGTGCATTCTTTCATTTGATATATTGGATTAGTAGAGAAATATTCTAGTAAGATGACAGGGTAGCATAGAAGTTGAAATGTCATCCTACATGTTTATAATATTTCCTAGATTTGGTTTTAATATTTCCTAAATTTGGTTTTACTAACAAATTTTTTATCGAGAAAGTATATTCTTTCATTTGAGGGGTGAAATAAGTTGATAGACATTATTGAAAATGTGCAGGGTAATGTAGAAATTGAAGGAAACTCCTACATGCTTATAAGCTTCCAAGATTCGTTTTTTCTACCTGCAAAATTATTATTATATTGATCAGCTTGATTAATGAAGTGTATTCTATGATTTAGGAAGTCATTTCAGCAGAGAAATATTATTGGAACAATACAGGGTATCGTTGAAGTTGAGTTGAATATCCTGATCTCTATAATGTACCCAGATTTGTCCTTTCTGTTCCTAAGATTGATATTTGTAGGCTCAGATTCATCAATGAAGTGTGTATTTCAATTCTAGATGACAAATTGTTAGGAAAATGTGATTGGGAGATGGCAGCGTAGTGCTGAAGTTGCATCGTAGGAAGTACATACAACGTTACCCATGAAGCGTATGGACCTCATACCTATGAAGTGATTCATACTCACCTTGTTCTCTTCATACAGTACCAAACTTGTTATCCGTTGTCATGCAATTCCATAACTTCAGTGGCGGAGAAGGAAAGAAATCCTCGAAGGAATTTTACTTACTTTCTGCTAGATTCTTGTCATCGGAAACTCTTTTCTTGGAAGTACAGATGATGATTCTAACTACCTGCTTGAGATGTGCTCCTTCTCCTGAATGATATTCCATACTCTGACGATGCTCTGATGTTTTCCATAGTTGACTTCATAACGCTAGTTTCTTTTTTGTTTATGAAAAGAACACTCCCCCTACCCACCGAGATCTAGGAATTTATGTAATCTAACAAGACCCGGGGTCACACCGTCTCACATATATATATATATATATATATATATATATATATATATATATATATATATATAAATATAAGTTTGGTATTTGTTTTATTGTTGTAGTTATTTACAGAAGGGAACGTAATTTAATTTGCAATCATTATTGAGTTGAGAATTTGAATTTTTGTCCCATTTTAATAAAGAAAAATTCTTGCGCCCTCTCAAACAAAACAAGTTTTAAAATCCTTTGCTTGGAAACGTAAATAAATTTGAAACTAGCAAGGCGGTCCACACCGCTCTTCACTGAATAGTCTGGGCATTCTATTACAACAATTTACAAGCATTTTATTACAGCTCCAACATCATTCCTCATAATTGATGAATGCCCAAACCAAGTTCATATTTTTGCGTCAAATATCAAAGATCTTATAAACCAAGAACAATTAAACTAGTAATCTACAGCTGTAATCCTATAGAGCACTACCCCAATTAGAGAACCAACTTCTTATTTCAAAAAAAATATCATCCTTTCAATTCAATTCTCACAATCGAGAAATTCCCAAAACAATATCATATTTTCTACGTCAAAATATCGTAGAATAGAATGAAGCCTATTTATACATTAGTCGACAATTGATAATAGCTATGATTAAGCGTCAGTCTAATTTCACCAATCGAGTAATACACCTTCATATTTTTTCATATCTCAAATATCAATTAATACCATGAACCAAAACCCTCAATAATAGATAATATTGTCATTATCAAAGTCCAATCTAATTCCATCAATCGTTGCCCAAACCAAGTTCATATCACTTTTGTGTCACATATCAAATCCATACATATTCATTCTAATATATGCCCACAGTCAAAAATGATTATGAAATTTGGGATTTGTAATTTTTCCTGACAAGTTGTTTGAAAATTTTTTTCTGTGATATACAAGTGGTTAAAATCACACGAACTTTAATGATTATGGAATTAATGTATTTTATTGGAATTAATATGTTTTTTTTCTCCAATCCAAAATATCAAGTTTAAGAATGGTTGCTCTGTTATTTCTCTTGGGGGATTTTGGGGATCACTTTTTGTAACATCTATATATTGTTTTAGCAAACGTTAGTATGTCATTGCGGTGCTGCTACTATTCACGAATGTGTGAGATTGCTCTGTTTTTTTTCACGGTCTCCAATCGAATTTCCATGTAACTATATAGCGAATTCATATTTCCCAAAGAAACAGTCCTACTTTTCATATCGTTCTCTATATTAATCATTCAACTTGCAAAAGTGTGATACTATATCAATAAGTTATGTGATATTCGGTTATTTTTTCGTTGGAAATGCAAGTGGTGAACTTGTATTTTTTTGAGTCAACCACAAACTTTCGATAGAAATGCGAGGTCACTTTGACATCGAATCGGGGATGATACACTTTTACATCAGTAGGTGGGGGAATGGGAGATTATGTGATATTGATTTTTGAGTCAACTGAAAACCATTCGATAGAAATGCAAGATCACCTTGAAATCGAATCGGTGATTGTGCACGAGTACAAGTGCGCACTACTGCAGTATTGGGGGAAAGGCAGGGGTGTGGAAAAAGTATTTTATAGAGTGTAGAGTTTTTTTACATAATCATTCTCAGCACTTTTCAAGACGACGAGTAGTGCGTGTGTGTGTTTGTTAAAGTTTATAACTACGATGAATTCCAACAAAATTAGTACTTAGGAAAAATTACTTAATTACTGGATGAAAAGATTTCTGAAATGCAAAAGAAGTCTGATATCATCAAACAAAAGGTGGAAAGAGATAGAAAATACAACACCAGCCTTCGAAAGCAAGCAGAAATGGCTAGGCATGATGCAATGACATCAATTCTCGAAGAATGGCAAGAAAAACTGAACAATTGTCTTTTGAGTGAAAGTGATTAAGTATATGATTTTTTCGTTGTAATGTTGTTTCCTCACGATTTTTTTTATATGATAATTAAACAATTTTTTTCATTTCGGTACAAAATATGATTAAATGCTAAACACTTCAATTCTTTTTGAAATCCGTGAATTGTTTTCATTGGAAAAAAACCTAGCCACTCGACAAACATTTTATTTCCTTTACTCTTCAATATCTTTTCGACCAAGTAAACATCGAGATTCTGTGTTTTCTTCAATTCAACTTCATTGAAACAACCTTGAATGGGATTCTTATCCATATGTTTTCGAGAATGTATGTTTGTGGATATGTGCTGTTGATTTTCACGATCTGAATAATTCCGTGGTGAAATTGTCTTCGAAACCCTTTTCGAATTTTAAAGTTGATACTTTATTTTCATCTTTTTATACTATTTTTAAGTATTTTCACACAAGCAAATCAGTCTGACGAATTTTTGAAATTGTAAAAAAATATTTTTTGAAGTTATCTTTTCAAAAGTAGTTACTTTAGGAAATATTAATATACACATTAATAAATATTATAAAATTAGTCTGGCAAGTTAATGAAGCATCGTGACGCCATAGCGACTGCTAAACAGGTGCCAGAATCGCCATTTCGTTTTCAGCACATCTCAAACCAACGAATAAATATAATTTCAAGTTTTAAAAAAATCATCTCTGAAAAATGCATGTGATCTCTAGGGCTAGGAAATTGCTTTGAGAAATTAGTTGAATATAACTTATTTTATTCTATGCCCTCTCAATATGATATTTCTGAATGGAGCAATTATGATGAAATTTTTTGTATGAGTTTCATGAACACAATTCTCTATGGGGGAACTCATTGGCTTCAGCCATATTTTTTTGGCAAAGAAAAATAGATACATTGATCAACAATAACTGTTTTTTAGCTGCGTATTGAAAAGCTTGTTTTTTTGAACTACGTGATGGAAATATAAGGGTTTGGGTGAATAATTAGAATTTATATTTTATTGATTTTTATTTTAAGATATAGGAAGATATATTTTTTGCTATAGTAAATGCATCAGTGGAACCAAAGTCAAATCACATTTGTCTATTTCTTCACAGAACTGCTATATTTTGATGACTCCAGTAGTTTGTCACATAACTCAATGCCAGAGTTGAATTTTTTCACAGACATCTAACGACTTCATCTTGAGGGAAGCAAACGGTCAGATCTTTTTTTTAATGGTGGGCGTGCTTCGTCTTCGTTGAAATGAGAGCTCAAACTCTCGATAGTTGAATATCGATTGATTTGATCCAATACTGACTTGAATAATGTATATCGGAAACTGAAACAAAAAAACAGAATTGATAATATATTCCATTGATATTATAATGATGATTTGACTTACGTCCAGAAATATTCCAATGGAGAACTGTTGAATGCATTTCTTCACTGAAGGAGTATCTCTACATAAATCACTATATGCTAACGAAAAAAAATATATTCATTCAATGAAATTGAATTCGGCAAGGGTTCGAGTCCTCGAACCAGATGACACTTGAACACTTTACCCCAAATATTTAATTGGTTAGCCAAGATTTGAATAGAATATTATTATCATCACGTAATGTCATTAGAATCGATCTTCCAAATCGAGTGATGTGAACTACCATGCAAATTATTTGGAACACTTGATTAATTGTTCGTTGTTCTAAAATTTCATGTTTTTGGCTCCCCGCACCAATAATTGAGGAATTGATTTTTTCCAAATCTATTTTCGCAGGAGACATAGCGAATTTATGAAGATACGTTTCCACTGATAAAAAATACACTCACTGAATTGACTTCTAGCTGATGGAGTTCTTTTGTTGACTATAATTCAACTTCTGATCAACAATGAATTCACACACACATTTCATGAGGAAAAAATCCCCCCACTACACTGAGTGTCATCGAATAAAACGTTCCAACTAATCTTGAAACACATCAAGAGTCAAGGACAAATCGAAAAAAAATGCGCTCATTTTCCAGAACTACCAAACTTCAACCTACATGGAATGACTCCCTCACAAACAAGGTCAACATGCAAGTAAATATGTGCTCCCCTCTCACTTTATTCGATTTCATAATATACATACTCGAAAAATCAATAGTCCTATAACGCAATGTCCAGGGTCATGCAAATCGCCTTGATGAATCATCGCGATGAGAGTGTCGAAGACTTTGAAGAATCAATAGTACTGTGACGTTGATGTTGGCTCGAAGGCCATGCAAACCCCCCCTTGATGAATCACCTCGGTGGTTAGGGTGGCTGAAGAATATGAAAATTGACCTGTGACGCTGATGCTAGCTCGAGGGCCATGCAACACACTCTCGTGCATACTGAAATGAATGCGCAATCCCTCACCCATCGACTATTGTTACAAGGTCAACGAGAAATGAATCCCTCTTACACACAAGGTCAAGGTACACCACACGATCTATCACGAGGGCACTTCAATGTCAATGATACACGACCTTCAACCTCATCATCTCAAGGTCACGTCAAGGTAAACCGATACACTTACACACATAGCCAAAGTCGTGGGGGGGGGTGCCCGAAAACCGGCTTCAACTTCCTACTAATTATGAATTCATGTTCAATAACTTTTCCTTCGTTTAATTTTATTGATAATATAACCGATCTAATATATTGAATTTGATTCCCTTGAAAATCCTTGAGGTTACATTGCAAATCATAATTCATTTTCATGCTTTGAGCAATACTAATATTGGCCAAAGACACTTGGGCACCCGTATCTATCATTATATTCCTCAAAATTCCGGTTACTTCTAAATTAATAATGTTCTTCTGTTTCTCACCATCACCGTAGGTTGGTACATTCTTTTCTTGCCTTTTTCTATTCAAATTTCTGTTATGTTCGGATATTTTTCCATACTTTCTCGGACTATTTCTATTCGCGTAACTATTTCCTGTTTGTCTTCTGTCAATTACTCTCCCAAAATGATATCGGTTTCTATTTGAATGATTGATAAACCTACATCCTTGTTCGTTCATTCTTCCACAAGTTTGAAATCTATTTTCCGTTAAATAGTTAGAAAACCTTCTTCTTTGTTTCTTTATTTTTCCATACTTTACTATTTGGACATCTATATGAGAGGTGACCAATTCCATCGCAATGATAACATATACAATTTTTTTTATTACAATTTTCTTCTTCATGACCTCTTCTATTGCAATGGATACATACTATTACATTCGCATTTGAATTTCCAGAATTCATATTCGATGGAGTTGTTGGTTTCTCAATTAATTTTTTTTCTGCTAATTTGATGGCTTCTTTCGAACTGACAGGATTGGCAGATGAAACTTTTTTCCTAACAGGATCTAACAGTCCCATGGAAAATTGCACAGGTGTATGCTGCTCATATTTTTGCCTCAATACATCCATCATTAACCCTATTAATTCCTGTAAATTTTCGTAATTTTGCTCCACATATTTTTATTCTGATGGAAAAATTCCTAACTGATTCATTATTTTTCTGATAACAATTCAAAAATTATTCTTCTTCTCCTGGTAATTTCAATCTGCTAAACTGCTCCAATTATTCCTTTTTGAATCCATGCCAATTTATTGAATTTTTCAATTTATCACCTGCTTCGATAAGTAATCTGGCGATTCCTGTCAATTTTAATCTAACTATGGAACTTATTTGACTGTCTGTCCATCTTGCTACAGCTGCCACATACTCAATTTCACGAATGAAATCTTTGATATCTGTAGTACCATTATAAGAAGGTACATTGTCCACACTGATAGTGATTGTCGGTTCATAGGTAATCCTACCAGTCCACGGCACTGTTGTCGGAGTTCCCATGGTTCAATAATTTTAATAAAAAGCCCCATTGAATATAAAAAAAATGTCACTTTCCTTCCCGAATACTTTCTGAAATCAGCCATGTATAAACGCTATATATATTTTAATTTCCCACTCGTCAAACACTCTGTACTGATATTACTTTCTTGATGCTTTTTTTTTTTATATGTTTCAATACTTTTCTGACCTTATTCGTTACCAAGGGTAATTTCCACAATTTCATTCCTTTTAGCATTCCACATTGAATATTGTAAAAAATCTATAGTTGCAATAATATTTTTCCAGATTAATTTCTAATATGACAACCTAAGTGCAAACTGCAATATATGCACAATTTTAACCACACGAATTCTGATAACATGTTACGAGAAAACAGTTTTTACTATATTTTCACTCGTAAATTTGAGTTTGACATCCTTAGCGAAAATTAACATGCAAGCGTTATTTTTCTGTAAATTAACCTCGACACTCTAACACCAAATATTGTAGCTGCTCGTTAGTTTTTCAATAGCCAAGCCTCAACCATACTGAGCGTTATTAATCTATTGAACAATAACTGGACAATATCCCAGAGCGGCTTGAGATATTATCTCACTCAGTATTTAATGAAGCGTGGGACTCAATTTGACAGTACAATTACCAATATCAGATAGTTTCGAAATGATAATACAATTAGGTCTAGTAATAATATATATATATATATATATATATATATATGTATTTTCCAAAATATCAAAATAACAATTGATACACCTGGTATAATTAATGGAGAAAATGTATGGAAAGTCAGAATGAATTTGAATATAAAATAAACTTGAATGGGAAACCAATATGGGATGCCAATCAAAATAACTGCTCATCAGTTATTTTGACTGGATTTTGGGTGGAAATATGCCATCTGGCATGAATCCTTCAGTAAATCGATGTCATCTGACGAAAAATCAAGATATTCACTCTCAGCTTGCAAAATTTTGGGAAATTGAGGAACCACCACATGAATCTCCAATTTTATCTATTGATGAATTACGTTGTGAAGAAATATTTCACAAAACTACAAAGAAAAATGAAGATGGGCGGTTTGTGGTGACAATTCCTTCGAAGGATTCTCCTGCTCTTTTGAGAGACTCGAAGCTAAGGGCTTTGAATCGGTTTAATTCTTTAGAAAATGAACTTAATAAAAATCCCAATTTGAAAAAATCATATACTGATTTCCTAAATGAATATAAGACATTGGGACATATGGTATCGGTAGACGAAGAATATGATTCATTTAATTATTATTTTTCCCATCATTGTGTTTCAAATGAAACAAGCCAAACTACAAAGCTTCGAGTAGTTTTCGATGGGTCGGCCAAATCCACAACAAACGTTTCGTTCAATGATCTCCTATATATCTGTCCCAACATACAAGATGATTTGGTATCATTGGGGTTGAGGTTCAGGCAATATAATATTGTCATAAGCGCGGATATCAGAAAAATGTACCGCCAAATACTGATCGAACCAACACAAAAACAACTACAAAGAATCTTGTGGCGATCGGAACCTACGGAAAAAATTCAGACTTACGAGTTACAAACCGTTACATACGGTACCGCGTCTGCTCCCTTTCTGGCAATGCGTTGTCTCAGGCAGGTAGCCTTAGATAATATAGTTAATTATCCAAAGGCCTCTCAGGTTATTATGAATGATTTTCACATGGACGATTTGTTATCGGGAACAAATACAGTCAGCGGAGCATCAAGTCTTTGTGAGGATATCACATCCCTCCTAAAATCTGCTGGATTTGAACTACAAAAATGGAGTTCAAATAGCGACGAGATTCTGAAGGCGATCTTCTCTGATAATGTTCGTGCAAATTTGCTAAAAATTGGGGAAAGGAGAAAACAAAAACGTTAGGGCTATATTGGTCATGTGCAGATGATAAATTAATGTGTAATATCAATATAAAATCAAGCTTTACCTCCATAACCAAAAGAACTATCTGTTCAGAACTTAGTCAAATTTTTTACCCTTTAGGTTTACATCATAATAGCTAAAATGATGATAAAATCTTATGGATGAAAAAATTAACTTGGGACGAATCATTACCGTCCGATTTAGAATCAAAATGGAAACATTTTAAGGTTCATCTTGCGAAATTAAGTGATTTGAAAATACCTTGATGTATCCTTGGATTAAATACCAATCGAGTGGAAATTCATGGATTCGCAGATGCCTCAATCGAAGCTTACGGCGCTTGCGCATATCTTCGAAGCATTGACGACGGCATGAATATTCTGGTACGTCTTTTATATTCACAGAGTAAAGTGGCTCCAGTGAAAATTGTGTCAATTCCGAGATTAGAACTCTGCGCGGCGCTAGTTCTATTGTTACATGGTTCTTTTCTGAAATGATGAACTCCAATTTTTGTATTTATGAGACGGTCTGAATTGACTCACCCTTGCTTTTGTTAAAAAAAAAGTAACAAATTAATTCATAATGATCACTCTAGACCTGTGATTGAAATAATGCGGGTGGAAAGAATGAGAATGACCACTCGGCTAGCTTAGCAGTTTGTAGGGGGTGGGTATGGAAAATAAATCCACCTTAGCGGTGTGTTTCATGAAATTTCTCAATGATTTATTGACAAACAAAATAACAAATAAAAGTGAGAATTTCAGTGAATGCAGCAGTTCTATGACTAGGAAGGTTAGGAATGCAATGATGCCTGTGTGATCACACTTGAATGAACAAGAAAAATAATATGGTGTCTGGGTGTACAGCATACACTTGTGCACATATAATTTCTTAAACTAACAAATACAAAATAAATGTCCCGACAAGTATAAATTCGAAAATGTCCTCATGTGAAAGCACTAACCCCAAACCGTCAGATTTTCCACAGTATGTACACAGCACAAATATATAGCAATTGAAAATTACATGCATTCGCAAGGGTAGCAATAAGCAAGTTGTATAATGTTGAAATGTTTGTATGAGTTTAGTGGTGCCCTAAAGCGAGCAAGCGTCTACAAACTACTATAAATGACTCGTTTATGCTTATACGAGCTAAAGCAAGCGGGGTTGCTCAAGTGACAAAGCGAGCAGGGTTGCTTACGTGCAAAAGCTTGGGGTGCAAAAGCAAGCAGGGTTGCAGCGATCAGGATACACGCGAAAAAGTGGTGACTCACCCCTGGACTGACTTGTACTTATCTTAGGTGTACCAGCAATGCTTAGGGTACCATCGAATGCCCAAGCTGGAAACTGTTTAGCTGCAACTTGTTGAACGAGATGAGCGGCACAAGAAAATGGTGGCTTCTCCACCAGAATGAAGACTGGAACTCCAAATCCGACCTCCTGTCGAAAACTTCACAAGCAAATCTCCTATACTTGTTTATACTGGATAAACTCCACTTTTTAACCCGAATTAAATCGGAAAACGACCAATAAATCTATTTTATCGCCAAAATTGCAGAGAAGACCTTTTGTTCACAAGCCTATCTTCTAGCAAAAAGCCTCGTTCTTCCTCCGTTCTCCTCAATGGTGACCTCTGTACTTCCGCTATCCCATCCTGTTCCCATAACGCTAAAATAAAACCAGATTTATTTTCCTCCAAAATTTCCTATAAATCCCATAATTTGCTCCACCAGTGTTGGTAACGGTTGATCGTTACGTAGTATCGCCACATCATCATTCTCGCTCCTGAAATTACATATTCCCGCCCGGAAGTTGAATTTGACTAGGATAGTCGCCGAATGTCTCCGACGTCGTTTCGACAATCGGCGTTCATTGGACAATTGACAAGAATGACACGACATGACAGTCCCATGTCAATGGACAACAGAATCTCTAAATAAACAAGTAAACATTTCGTAAGTATTTCGTAACTGGTAACATTCATTGCTATTGTTTTTATAACGTAACTCTATTCCATTATCTTTGTTTCAGATACTGCTGAGATCACTACCATGATCAGGAATCGAATGGACACACACACTCCAAAGTGCCTATGAAAACAATATCCACTATGATTGTGATCGCTCTATTTTACTATTGCATATCCAGGGAGCTCTACGACTCGTTCCTGCGACGAAATTCACTTATTTCTTTGATGTTATTGAGGTACTCACGAGTGTTCCGTATTTCTACTAATTTTGCATTTAAGTGAAATCTAGGTGCTCCGTTACTGTAATTGTTGTGCATTGTGCATTCATTTTGACTACGAATTGTTTTTTTTTTTCCAATAATGTTTTCCGGTTTTTTTTAAAAATAGATATGATCTTATATAAATAAAACAATTATTGGTTGTCTATTTTCAGGGTAGTCAGATGGCAATCCAAACGTTCTATTTCGTGGCTAGAATTGGGCACGTAACAAACACTAGCTTAAATAATAAACAAACTTAAAATGTCAATGACACTAACTGTGGATGAATATTTCTTCTGGAGTGACTCAACAGTATGTTTTTTCTGGATAAATACATCACCTAATAGACTGCAAACATTTGTGGGGAATAGGGTTTCAAAAATTCAGGCGCTAACAGATATACAAATATGGCATCATGTGAGATCAGGCGATAACCCTGCCGATTTGTTATCCCGTGGGGTAGACCCCAGATATCTTGAAGAGACGAAGTTATGGTGGGTGGGACCATCATGGTTATCTCAAGGTCGTGATACCTGGCCTGAATCTACTTTCCAAGTGCCGGCAGAGGTACCAGAAATGAAAACAAATATTTTTATTTTGAAATATTGAACATAATGAATTGTTCCCATTTTACAAATTTTCCCCATTACAAAGGGCAAAAAGGGTACTTGGTTACTGTTTTCGATTCATAAATAATTGTAAACTCAAGGTCAAGACAAGAGGTCCCTCAACAGTCAATGAACTGGAATGTTCTTTGAACGTTCTGGTACGAATATCACAGCAAGAAAACTTTCCTGAAGAATTGCTTGAAATAAAAAATAATAAATCTCTCAAATCTACAAGCATCTTCAGTTTGAACCCATTCATTGATTCATTCGGAATCTTACGAGTCGGAGGTAGGTTACAACTTCCTCCATATTCTTATGAAAAGAAGCATCCTGCTCTTTTGTCGGGAAAACACCATTTTACAAAATTAATTTTCCTAAGTGAACATCAGGAGCAGGAGCAGGAGCACAGTTTATTTTGAGTTCCATACGAAATAAATATTGGCCACTAGGTGGTAGAAATTTAGCACGGAGGACAGTGCACGAATACGTAAGGTGTTTTAGGTAGGACAAACTCGGAAGGGGTAGCAAAACATTGAAATGTTACATAGCATTGTTCATCTGTTTTGCTACCAAGGCAGTTCAATTAGAACTAGTAAGTTCTCTAACAACTGAAGCATTTTTTGCAGCGTTTTGTCGTTTCATAGATCGACGAGGAAAATCTTCTGATATTTTTTCAGTTAACGGTACCAATTTTATTGGAGCGACTAATGAGTTGAAGTAACTGGGAGAATTTCTGAACATTCATTCTACCCATATTACAGAAAGAATTGCAAACCACGGGGTTAACTGGCATTTCATACCAGCTTATTCGCCTCATTTTGGGGGAATTCGGGAAGCAGGAGTTGAATCTTGTAAATCGCACTCAAAAAGAATTTTGGGTAATGCTCCGTTAACGTTCGAACATTTTTATACAGTTCTTACAGAGATTGAAGCTGTCCCCAATTCGAGACCCCTTACTCCCATCTCTTCCGATCCCAATGATTTCACATCCTTGACTCCATCACATGTTCTCATTGGCAAGTCGATGACCACTTCACCAGTGACCATCCTGACCTGACGTCAATCAAGGAATTTCGTCTGTCCTATTTTCAACGCATTCAACAATTAAAACAAAATTTCTGGTTGCGGTGGTCTCAAGAGTACATCGCAGAGCTACAAGCAAGAACAAAATGACGAGACAATCACCATGTCTTAAACCCAGGGGCGTTAGTTCTGATCATAATTTTACTTTTCTCACTCAATAGTTGATTCTACTATGAAATCAATAATTGAATATTTCCTTATTTTACTAAACATATATACCTTTCCAAATAAACAGTTTTATTTGCTTACCCTCAACTGGAGAACACACCAAGTTTTTGAATTTTACTTAAATTATTCTTTGTTATTACCAAGTTTTATTACGCGTTCACTGGTCCTAATATGATTATTAGGCTTCTTGATGAATATTAATTCCATTTTATTATTACTGAGATGATTTCTGAGAGTTACACATTCGCTATTTTTCTGTATACTTTTGATCTTCTCTAGATGAAACTAGACTATACTTTAAGTTGCTTCATAACGATGAAGCTCAAAGCAGAGCATCGTATCTCTGCACTCGCTGAACGTGAATGAAATCTGATTGTCGACTAAATTTTCTACCGTTATGGAGAATTTTATATATATATATATATATATATATATATATATATATATATATATATATATATATATATATATATATATATAGCTTTCGGTAATCAAACGAAGCCGCAAAAATCAATTAAATGTACTTTATGTGGCTGCGGGTACCCTGTCTCGCCTTTGATTTGAAACGCCGTCATGATATGTTACATTTATAGGTCGTTACGGTCGCAGCGGTATTTTTCAAGAATGATATTTACGGCTCGGAGAATCGTTAATTTTCTATTGCGGCTTTTGGGATTGATATAAATAAAATAAATGTCCGGCCGTAATTATGGGAGGTGTGTTTTAGCGGTTAGATCGTAACTGTCATTGTCTAATAGATTCTTTGATATTTTACGGGCTGTTACGCTGCTTCATCATTCAATTATGAATGGAATAAAACGTTGACTTCTTATAGCGGCATTCTCCAGTTAATTGTATCACACATCGCTACATTTAAATAAATCGAGAGTATCACATGGGTTCCTATATCAAATATCATTTATTCAATGAGTAAAATATCCTGTAGAAAGAAAACATACTGGAAGTGCCAAAGGGACTACTCAATATCACATAGTAAACCAAAAGTTACGTTTTAGTCAGTTCATAATATAATCTAATATGGAAGTTAGTATATGTACTCTATGTGTGGTGAAAAAAGGATGCAACTGAGAAGTCTCGAAAAAACCTCGCCTGGAAAAGCTGAATATGGATTCCAATAACACAGAAATGATACCTTAATGAAATCAGAATTGAACTTACTATTGAAATTGGTATAATGGTCATTAATCCGGTCCCGCATTTTCAGCAGGAGAGTAGTATGTAATTTATTTGAATCACTCAGATCTTCTAAAATAAGTTTATCGCTTTCAAGTATGTCAACATGTTCTGAATGTTTTCAGGCTAATTCAATTCCTCGGTTAGATTGTCTGATTTGTTAAATACATTCCGCATATCGTTATATTGCATACATTCGCTCAGTACCTTTATTACATTTCACAAATAGGTGGAGCGTTTCCAGTGCGTAGATATTCGTGGTTAATCGTTGTATGTCGTAATCGTACTTTATACATTTTAATTCTCTCTTCTCGGGTAGTTTCAAAGGTGGTTTCCAGCGTTTGACGTTTTTCTTTATTGTGGTTAACTGGGTGTTCACTGCCATGTAGTTGCGTTCCTAGCTCTCTTCAGATAGTTTTTTCAAGTGAAGCTTGAGATCTGTGTTTGATAACATGCGTAATCATTTCATCTTTCTCAGCTGCCTTTTTTGCAGTGGAATCAGCCAGTTCGTTTTCTGGTATTCCTGTGTGGCTGGTTGCCCAGATAAAAACATGTTTTCCTCGATTCCTGATTCGAGTCAAAAGGCTCGGTATATTTTGGGTTATGGGTCTTTGGTGAACATATTTTCCATATCCTCCAGTACACTATGTGAAACGATCATTGATATTACTTGATATAGAAATAATAAAATAATTAATAAGAAACCTTTTCAAAAACAAGCTTTTTTCGAATGCACTAAAAAGTTTGAAATAATTGCTTTGGACGTAGGTTATTCCATGAGTTATAGATTCAAAAGCTTGTCGTGCAAAGTTTTCAGTTCTATTACAAAAATCGTCCGCCATCTTGAAGCCGCCATTCTGTTTTCACTCTTACAGAAATGTGATAATGCATTGTCACCAGAATTATGAACACTTGCCAAATTTCAGCTCAATCGGATGTCGGCAAGTTCTCCAAAAATGGATTACAAATTATCAACCGGATAGAATGACATACGAACGAAGCAAGTTAAATAAAAGCTTGTAATAATAAAGATAAGTGCTTGTCAGATTGCATTTTGTTCTGAGGAAATTGTTGCGTAAGCTGGGAGTGTCCAGTAATGTGGTGTGTCGCAGACAACGAAACTACTTTCAACGCTCTTGTTGGTCTTTAATCCGTCGGTGTATATAATCGTGGATCTTGAGAAGTAGCAAGTAGCTCATTTAATTTTATATTCTGTGAAACACGGTGTGGTGCATTTACGATTTGTTGACAGGAGTAATCTGATGTTGGGTTTGACTCCTAACCATAAGGAAACTTCTGCAGGGCCGATGGGCATAGTTTCAAGAGGAGAGATGTGTGCTTTTCGTAACTGTTCTATTAGCCGGATGCGTACTGGTCTAGTTATTGTTGGTCGGTTCGTGTATGTCGTTAAATTTCCGAACAAAAACTGTTGGGTGCAACTGTTTAGCCAGCATGCTTACTAAGTAGAATAAATCATCTTTTCCTTATATAGAGCCAAAATCAATTTTTATTGAATCATAAAAATAATTCTTCAATTTCATTATTGGATATTACTGATTTGTATGCTCAATTAATTTCAAGTAATAATCTCTTGATGAGATTACACTCATTTGTAACAACAATGAGTTGAGGAGTGCATTGAAAATATTCCAAGTTTCAAGAAGTTGAGTTTTGTATAGCAAATTCCGACACAAAAAAATATTGTTTTTCATGTAATATTGCTGAGAACACATTCAATGGACAGGAAGCTGACGCTTGTATCCTGATCCATCTGTACACCTGATCGGTCGCCCAGAAGCTATAATTACCCCCTGATTGAGAGCCAAACAACTACGTGAAGTCTAGCTACGTGCTACACAAACGACAATCAGAGGTACATCGTCCTCGATAAACCGACAGGTTCAGCAAATAAAAAGAAACAATATTTCTCACATTGGAATCCGAATGAATTCTTGTATTCAACAAACATATAATATATATATGTGTATTTATTTTGTGTATATTTGTTAAAAACTGGAAAAGATGTAAATTTGTAAATAGATTAATATAGATTTGGTATTTGTCTTATTGTTGTAGTTATTTACAGAAGGAAACGTAATTTAATTTGCAATCATCATTGAGTTGGGAATTTGAATTTTTGTCCCATTTTAACAAAGAAAAATTCTGGCGCCCTTTAAAACAGAACAGTTTCTAAAATTCTTTGCTTGAAAACATAAATGAATTTGAAACTAGCAAGGCGGTCCAAAAAACTCCACACCGCTCTTCACTGAATAGTCTGGGCATTCTATTACAACAATTAACTGGTATTTTATTACAGCTCCAACATCATTCCTCATAATTGATGAATGCCCAAACCAAGTTCATATTTTTGCGCCAAATATCAAAGATCTTATAAACCAAAAATAATGAAATAGTAATCTACAGCTGGAATCCTATAGCGCACCACCTCATTTCGAGAACCAACTTCTTATTTCATAAAAAAATATCATCCTTTCAATTCAATTCTCACAATCGAGGAATTCCCAAAATAATATCATATTTTCTACGTCAAAATATCGTGGAATAGAATGAAGCGAATCCATACATCAGTCGACAATTGACAATAGCTATGATTGAGCGTCAGTTTTATTTCACCAATCGAGTAATACACCTTCATATTTTTTCATATCTTAAATATCAATTAATACCATGAACCAAAACCCCCAATAATAGATAAAATGTCATTATCAAAGTCCAATCTAATTCCATCAATCGTTGCCCAAACCAAGTTCATATCACTTTTGTGTCACATATCAAATCCATACATATTCATTCTAATATATGCCCACAATCAAAAAGGATTATGAATTTGGGATTTGTAATTTTTCGCTGACAAGATGTTTGAATTTTTTTTTTCTGTGATATACAAGTGGTTAAAATCACACGAACTTTAGTGATTATGGAATTCATGTATTTTGATTATTGGGAATTAATATGTTTTTTTTGCCAATCCAAAATATCAAGTTTGAGAATGGTTGCTCTGTTATTTCTCTTGGGGGATTTTGGGGATCACTTTTTGTAACATCCATATATTGTTCCAGCAAACGTTATTATGTCATTGCGGTGCTGCTACTATTCTTGAATGTGTGAGATTGCACTGTTTTTTCACGGTTTCTAATCGAATTTTCATGTAACTATATAGCGAATTCATATTTTTCAAAAAAAGTCCCACTTTTCATATCGTTCTTTATAATAATCATTCAACTTGCAAAAGTGTGATACTATATCAATAAGTTATGTGACATTCGGTTATTTTTTAGTTGTAAATGCAAGTGGTGACCTTGTTTTTTTTTTGAGTCAACCACAAACTTCCGATAGAAATGCAAGGTCACTTTGACATCGAATCGGGGATGATACACTTTTACATCAGTAGGTGGGGGAATGGGAGGAGATTATGTGATATTGATTTTTGAGTCAACTGAAAACCATTCGATAGAAATGCAAGATCACCTTGAAATCGAATCGGTGATGGTGCAAGTACAAGTGCGCACATACTGCAGTATTGGGGGGAAGGGAGGGGTGTTGGAGAAGTATTCTATAAAGTGTAGAGTTTTTTTACTTAATCATTCTCAGCACTTTTAAAGATGACGAGTAGTGCATGTGTGTGTTTGTTGAAGTTAATAACTACGATGAATTCCAACGATATTAGTATTTTGGAAAAATTACTTACTGCTGACGAACATAGCAGTGTTGAAGCAGCAGCAGTATCAAAAGAGGTCGACGACATGATGGATTTGAATTTTGATATTGATGAATTCAGTTTGATAAGTGCGGCTGAGGTGCCAGATCTGCAAGATGTTTCTATATCTCAATTGCCAACCAGTTCTCCACCTGTGATCTCTATTCCTGACCAAATCATTGAAAAGGCTCCTGTCATCCAAGTTCTTCAGGATATTCAGGTCCAGCCTCTAAAACAGAAGAGGAGATCTACACTTGACCTTCCCACCGCTACCACTCGAACTTCAAAACAAGATGCTGCTTTGAACAGTTTAAGGCCGACTACCTCGAAATTGGCGACATCGTCCTTCAAAGCTAAGGGAAGATCGAAAAAAAAAATATGCATCTTCGAAAATTGCATCTCCAGCCATTGGATCGCTAGCTTCACATGTGCCACTGCGAATTGATACTCAGAAGAGAAATATTGCAAAACGTAACATCGTTGAATCCAACAATACCAACACAAAGTGTGATCAAGCTGATGAAGAATCAGATGAAGAAGTTGCAGTTGCGCATAAAATGGATAAAAAGGTTGCTGAAATGCAAAAGGAGTCTGATACCATCAAACAAAAGGTGGAAAGAAATAGAAAATACAACACCAGCCTTCGAAAGCAAGCAGAAATGGCTAGGCTGGAATCAATACAATCCCATGATGCAATGTTATCAATTCTCGAAGAATGGCAAAAAGAGCTGAACAATTGTCTTTTGAGTGAAAGTGATTAAGTATATGATTTTTTGTTGTAATGTTGTTACCTCACGATTTTTTTATATGATAATAAAACAAATTCTACAATATATTTTTTCATTTCGATACAAAATATGATTAACTTGCATTTTTTTTAAATCCGTGAATTGTTTTCATTGGAAAAAAACCTAGCCACTTGACAAACTTTATTTCCTTTACTCTTCAATATCTTCTCGACCAAGTAAACATCGAGATTTTGTATTTTCTTCAATTCAACTTCATAGAAACAACCTTGAATGGGATTCTCATCCATATGGTGTTGAGAATGTATGTTTGTGGATATGTGCTGTTGATTTTCACGATCTTGAATAATTCCGTGGTGAAATTGGCTTCGAAACCCTTTTCAAATTTTAAAGTTATAACTTTATTTTCATCTTTTTATACTATTATTGAGTATTTTTGAAATTGTAAAAAAATATTTTTTGAAGTTATCTTTTCAAAAGTAGTTACTTTAGGAAATATTGATATGAACATTAATGAATATTATGAAATCAGTCTGGCAAGTTAATGCTTTGTCACCAGAATTATGAACACTTGCCAAATTTCAGCTCAATCGGATGTCGGCAAGTTCTCCAAAAATGCATTACAAATTTTCAACCGGAAAGAATGATATACGAACGAAGCAAGTTAAATAAAAGCTTGTAATAATAAAGATGAGTGCTTGTCAGATTGAATTTTGTTCTGTGGAAATTGTTGCGTGAGCTGGAAGTGTTCAGTAATGTGGTGTGTCGCAGACAACGAAACTACTTTCAACGCTCTTGTTGGTCTTCAATCCGTCGGTGTATATTATCGTGGATCCTGAGAAAGTAGCAAGTAGCTCATTCAATTTTATATTCTATGAAACACGGTGTGATGCATTTACGATTTGTTGACAGGTCTAATCTGATGTTGAGTTCGACTCCTAACCATAAGGAAACTTCTGCAGGGCCGATGGGCATAGTTCCAAGAGGAGATATGTGTGCTTTTTGTAACTGTTCTATTAGCCGGATGCGTACTGGTCTAGTTATTGTTGGTCGGTCCGTGTATGTGTTAAATTTCCGAAAAAAAAGCTGATGGTTTGGGTGCAACTGTTTAGCCAAAATGCTTACATAGTAGACACTAAGTAGTTCTTCGCGTCTTCCTTCCAATGGGATGAGGCATACCCCAAAGAGCATACCTGGAATAGGACTTGTTGGAAAGGGTAAACTTCAGAGTTGGTCATATTTGAATTTGGAAAGGAATCATCCACCCCTGAAGGTTGAACAATTGGAGATTATTGATTTTTCATCTGTAAAGCGATTCTGTTGAAACTTGGCACACATATGTTATTCTGATGACACTACAATATGAGTAACTAATTTCAAGTCGGCGCCAAACAAACAATCAACGAGGATCATTGAATTTCTTTAAAAAAATTATTAAAACTCTGCTGTGCAATCCGCTGCCATCATTTTACGATTTACCTAATTCAATTGCTAGTTTGTTTGGCGCTGACTCAAAATTAGTTACTCACATTAGGGTGGGAGCTCAGTGATTATCAAGGCTAAGAAGGTTTGTTAATTTTTTGCTTTTCGGTTTCTTTTTTCGTCGGTTGAATTTTTTGTTGAAAAGTTTGTATTTTTTCTATTTGCAATGGTAGTACTTCATCTCTGTGGAATCATTAGTTAGGTTAGGTTAGAGGACCATCCTCACGTTTCAGACACGTTATTGTTGATGTTCCTAACTTTTTTCCATATTTCAGTGGTCGGAGTGTCTGTTGGGATCTGTGCTGCGTAATCATTGTAAGAAGTAGGTACGTTGGCTCATGAGAATTTCACGTATTGGTGACATTGTCATTCCACCAGGGAACCACTCATTTTTGTGGACCTTCCCCCCTTTTAGGAATGCTCAAAGTGGCTGCATCTTCAATAGAGCGGGCTGAGATGTTAACATCTTCTGATATATTTTCAGTTAGATTTGGTGATATTATATCCGACTCGAATGCTTTCCAATCTGCTCTGGTTAACAACCATTTACTAGAGGGGTTCCATAAGCTGTTTTGAGTGTTATCTCCGATTATGATGGAAAAATGATCGCCTCCATGTAGATCATCTGACGGTTCCACTCAAATCGAGTAAAAAGGGTACTGAATGCGAGAGTGAGGTCAATTGCGGAAAAGTTACTGGATCTTGAGCTGAAGTAAATTGGTAAACCTGAGTTAACTATTGCTATTTGGTCACTGTCCAGTATCCGCTCAATGGTATGCCTTTGATTATTGAGGTGTCCTGGTCCCCAAAGCGGATTGTGTGCATTGAAATCGCCTGCTAATAGAAAAGGTGTAATTGATTGATGATTTCTAATATGTCTTCTTCCTGCCATTTGTCATTTGACAGATATATGTTTCATATTGTCAATGGTGTGAGTAAATCAATTCGAATTGATATGACCTGCAGTTGGCTTTGGATGTAAATGGTTTCGAATTGTATGTATTGTTAATACTCCGCCTCAGGCTCTAAGATTCGGTTGAACGTATTTTCTATATCATTGTAGAGAGTATGGTTGTTCTGGTTTGAGGTGACTTTCCTGAATACATACACAGATAGGATTTTGTTCCACTAATAGTAATATGAGATATTCATAATGATAAATGACTGCGTTACAATTCCATTTGTAGATTTTGAAACTTAGAGTTGGGACAAACGATCACACATGTATATAAATTGATGAAAACTGAGTTGAAGATAATATAATACATAACAGTCATGATAAGATAAGGTATCATATATATAATAAGGAATTCATTTGAATATCACTCATACTGGTTTTCTGGGTCTTCTCGAGGGGAATAACCTTATTGTTTTTTCGTCCCTGAGGCGCAAGTTCCTGGGGACTCACGATCCCCACTTCATTTCCGTTTCTCAGCTGATGATGATGCACAGCTTTGCACGCTTCCACAGTCTGATGTGATACTTCATTCGGCGTCCGTTTGTTGGGAGGCATGTATTTTGAAAGTACCTTCCGTAGATTTACAAATGGAGATGTCTTTCAGGAATGTTACCAGCTGAGGTACTATTTCTCCTATTATTGATGCATTATTATCTACCTTAATAGGAGTAGCTGCTAATTTAGCATATGATATGACAAATTGTGACGATATATCTGTTACATCTCTTATTGATATGCTCAGAGAATCATTCATTTACTTTAATCAAGAATCACTATTGAAAATCTTAACGACATCTAACCGTGGGCAATGGAACAGTCATTACGACTAAAAAAAAACGTGTGCGAACGCAGTCATTCTGACAGCACGATTATGTTAAAAAGAAATGAAGAGGGATCTCTCGTCCCTTATCGATTACGTGTAAACGTGTGTTCTGAAACTTGTCAGCCATTATACAATAAAGTAGAATCGGTTCATGTTTAATTAACTAATGAATTAGAGCATATTCCCTTTTCTTTCACGAAATTGATTTCAAATCAGTGAATTTTGGTGATATCAGGCAAGGTAGGTGAGAAATATATTTCTGATCAAGAAAAATCTAAACAATTTTGGTATATATTTTTGGCGAGAACGTCAGATGTCTCTTCACAGAGGATATGATATCTGAAGCCATATGGGTGGGTTGTTCAGGGAATTACGTTTAGGGTTATTTAGGTCAATCTGATAATAGATTGCAGTGCCGTTCATAATATATTTTTTCTAAGGAGTTATGTTAGACTCATGAATGCCACACGTGTATATCAGGTGGAATAATATATCAATATCAATTTTATCTTATTAGATGGCTTTTTCTACCTAAGCTTTATTGGGAATTATTGAGGGATTATTGATTGGATTGAGGATTGATGAGGATTGAGGATTGATGAGGATTGAGGATTATTGATTATTACAAATGTATGATATCTCTTACTGTATTTGGTATGATATAGTTGAATAATCTAGATTTTTCATGATATTTATATTCGAGTACATATTTGGTATGGTTCCATATTTGGTGTTGATTATCGCCGAGCTGTGATTTTTGATGTAGGTGAAGCGATCACGTGTATATATATATATATATATTTATGCATACATTTTTATCCTTGAAATTTGGAATATTCTTTGATTACGTATAAACCTTTTCGAAGAGGCATTTGATGACTGATCAAACATAGTTCTCATATGCTTCCTCATGAATATCATTGAAATTGAAGTCATTTCCGTATAATTCTGTTTTTTTTATATTCTTTGTGAAGTATAGTATTAGTTGCTCAAGATCAGAATAAATAATCTTTTATATATGAAGCAAAAATCAATTTTTATTAAATCATAAAAATAATTCTTCAATTTCAGTATTGGGTATTACTGATTTGTATACTCAATTAATTTTAAGTAATAATCTCCTGATGAGATCACACCAATTGTAACAACTATGAGTTGAGGAGTGCATTGAAAATATTCCAAGTTTCAAGAAGTTGAATTTTTTTTGTATATCAAATTTTGATACAGACAATATTGTTTTTCATGTAATATTGCTGAGAACACACTCTATGGACAGGAAGCTGATGCTTGTATCCTGATCGATCTGTACACCTGATCGGTCGCCCAGCAGCTATAAGTACCCCCTGATTGAGAGCCAAGCAACTACGTGAAGTCTAGCTACGTGCTATACAAACGACAATCAGAGGTACATCGTCATCGATAAACCGACAGGTTCAGCAAATAAAACGAAACAATATTTCTTACATTGGAAACTAAATAATTTTTTTATTCAACAAACATATAACATATATATGTATATACATTTTGTGTGTGTATATTTGTTAACAACTGGAAAAGATGTAAATCTGTAAATAGATTAATATAAGTTCGGTATTTGTTTTATTGTTGTAGTTATTTACAGAAGGAAACGTAATTCAATTTGCAATCATTATCGAGTTGAGAATTTGAATTTTTTATCCCATTTTAACAAAGAAAAATTCTGGCGCCCTTTCAAATTAACAATTTCTGAAATCCTTTGCTTGAAACATAAAAAATTTGAAACTAGCAAAGCGGTCCAAAAAACTCCACACCGCTCTCCACTGAATAGTCTGGGCATTCTATTACAACAATTGATTTGTTTTTCATTACATTAACAATTAACTTGTCTTACATTACAAAATTGAGGGGTTGATATTATCAATTTCTTTTTTGCTTCAAAATATGACAGATGATGTAAAAATCTATAGTCCTATCCAGACTTTGAATGACTGCTCAAAACTTCAACATGATATAAATAATTTATATGAATGGTCCCTCATAAATAGACTAGCTCTAAACTTTGATAAATGCTTCATTGAATCTTTCACAAAATCAAAACTCCCTTGAATTTCCAATACGGAATAAATGGATCAACCATGTAAAGAGTTGAAAATGTTGAGGACTTAAGAGTTCAGTTCGATCCACATCTAACATATATCCCTCACATAAATAGGCATAGGCAAATCAAACCAAATTCGTGGCTTCATATTACGCAACTCAAGAGACTTTTCAATTAATGACTCATCAGGGTGTTCCATACTCCAGTATGTATTTACAGTATGGTCGCACACTGCCAAGTATCTACATATCAATGCCATTGAGAATGCTCGGAATAGATTTATGAGGCATGTGGCCAATAGATTGAATCTACAATTTGGAAACTACAACTATGAAACTATTCTAACATATTTCAGGATTCCAACGCTCCAAAACAGGAGAATAGAAGCAGATCTAATTACCTTGTTTACTCTAATCAAAAATAAAATCGCTTGCCCTGAATTATTGGGATTGTTAAACTTCAGAGTACCGGCTCGAACCACCCGCAATACCTATCTTTTTAACATACCCTTTCATAAAACACAGCACACAGCAATAACAACTGCTAATTAATAAATTTCAAAACTGGTGTACTTATCTTATTCGTATTATTTTATCTCATGCTTTACTTTTAATTCAACTTCAAAATTGTTTAAATGTAGGTATTCTAACATCAATGTATATAATGTATTTGAGTTTAATGTATCATAATCAGAGAATCTACTGTAGAATGGGGTTATCCGTACATAAATAGAAGAATGAATACATTTTCAATTCATCATTAAAATAATGGATTCGACTTTTTGTGGATGAGAATGAGAACAATACATGAGAATTAATAATTTTCACGACTCCCAAAATGTGATTTTTTCTAGAACGAAAAATAGTCAGGGGCGACATACAAGAGGTACGTGATGAATTCGGAAAGTAAAAAAACGTTTCAATATATCGTAAGCAAAAAACATCATTATTTTCGTCATCTTGAATTGGCTAATCTGGAATATTTTTTCTTCATACAACGCGGGATGAAAAGTAAATTCTCAACATATATCTGAAAAAAAATAATTGGTAAAATATAAATTTTGATCTTTTGCCTCCATTAGCCTAATACTTACAATGGTTTTTCATCAAAGTCGAGAAGTTCTTTGAGTTTCAATTTCAGTCAATAATTCTGAGAAATTGGAAAACTACTAAACGATTTCGAAACTACTAGAACGGAATAATCATCAGGGAAACTTATGAAAAAGTATTAGGTACACGAACGAATTCACAAGAATGGGGATGGCCTGTTTCGGAAAAGTTATCTGCTTTTTTCTGAACCAATCATGTAACAAATCAATTGCAGGCATATGTATTCTAGATCAGTCATTCTTATTGAAAGGAGTAGTGGTAGATAGAGTATTTTTTTAGCTCAACGAAACACTGTTAAAAAGCTTCCGGAAAAAGTTTAAAAGGAACGATTTTCCAGTCTCCCGCCAATTGAAAGTAATCCAATGCAAAGTTAACTAAACGTTTTATTGTACACACCCATGTAGATCAGTGGTGATCAAATATATAGATATTTCTAGAGCATATAATGTTGTGTTACATTAATTTCAATCCATGGCAAATGTTGATGACACTGACATGAAGATGGATGAAAATTTCAGTTCAGCAGCAGATCCTAATTCACAATGCACGCCATGTGCTAGTCGTGTGGAAAGACAAATTCCATATTGGAAAAAATTCGTGGGTGCGGCCAGTCGGAAAAGTATATTTCATAATTTATTAGTTCTGAAATTGCTATCGATGAAGCTAACGATTCATGTGTCAGAAAAACTTGATCCATTTATTTCGTATCGGAAACTCAAGGAAAGTTTTGATTTTGTAAAAAATAAAATGAAGCTTTTATTAAACTTCACAGCTAGGCCATTTGTGAGGGACCATTCATATAAATTATTTATATGGTGTTGAAGTTTTGAGCAGTCATACAAAGTCTGGATAGAAATACAGATTCTAATGCCTTGAATATTGTTGTAATTGTCGAGGAGATCTTTGACTGGCCTCTCAACTCTCAACTATTTTGCCTTCCTCAATGAATTTTACTGTTTGTTGAAATTTTCCAGGAAGTAGGATGCCCCTTTCTGTGCCAGTGTAACAGCTTGTTCATTCCCCCCACTCCATGCATGGATTTATTCTGGCTTTATTTCGACCGGCTATGCACTAATGCCTGAGCCACAATATTTCTCAGCCTTTGCTGCTTCTATTGTGGGGGTCAGGTTATTCTTTATTTTTGAAAATAATGAAATATAGTTGCCGTCTGAATTCATATCTGAAATGTAGTAGAATTGGAGTACGTAGAGACTATCTGGATTTGGATTATAATTATCAACACTCGATTTGATTACCAAAATTCCCTTCATTCTTTATGCACATGTTGTTTCATTGCCATTGAATATATGTATTCTGAATATTAAAAGTTTGAATTGAACCGCGGCTAGAAATTTGATTTCGACATTTGGAGCCATTTTCAAGAAAAATTGTGAAAATATATAAGTTATTGATAAGATTAGAAGAGGGAAGTGCTTTTCAACCAAGGTCTCAATCTGCCTACTCATAGGTTGTAGTCATTTGGTAGGGTTCAGGATTTTGTGACTCGACACCGAGGTCCTCAATCTGCATACTACCCAGGTTTCGCTACTTGTTCCCTCTAAGGTCTCACTCTGCCTACTTCTTCGAGGGGACTTTCAATATTCAGAAAAAGGGAACTTTCAATATTCAGACTAATCATGACCGCCGAAACCTATATGGTAACTGTTTAACTTTGTTATCAGATTATGGAGGCAATTTCATGGAAGCGTATTGATATAATTTTCAAAGTCAATTGAATATAAACAAAATTATTTAGAATATTCGTAGTGTCTTGGATTCACCAATAATACCTCCCATTTTATATTTTTCTGTATCTCCTGACATTCCCACATATTGAATTGGGAAATGATATTTTTAACTTAAATACCAAACATTCATTTCACAAGTCGTTCCACATTTTGAATTGGAACTCAATTCATAAACCTGCATTACTTTGTATTCCAAATTTCTATGAATCCATAATAGTCATATCATCAACTTGTGAAATGAATACCCAAATTGATTATCGAGCTATATTTTCGTATATCTGATAAAAGCTTTCCATTACAAACTAGTATTAGAAAAAATTGGCGATTTGCACAAAATTTCAACTCTAGCCGAATACATAATAGTGACAACCACATAGGATATTTTCCCCAGTGAACTTTATCAAGAAATCATTCCGAAGATTCAATGAAGGAGCGGTGCACTCAAAGCAGTGAAAATCTCAAAATGGGGGCTACAAAAATCAAAGAAGTATCACACAAAAAGCGTTATTACACATGGTTACCTAATATATGATGTTGACCACATAGCAAAAACCTCATGACGCGGCCAATCGAAAAAGCAGATTCAACTATTCATTTATTGATTCTGAAATTGCCATCAATCAAACCAACCAATAATTTGTCAGAAAAAATGTGACATATTTTCATTGGAAAACACAAACAGTACGTCCATTTTCGTATAAACTTCAATCTCTATGATAAAAATTTGGAGAAGGATTCAAATATCTTGATATTTCTATGTAATCTCAAATCTTAAGGAACAAAACTGGTTCACTTTCGGTGCGATTTATCAATAGAATTCCATGACGATATAGAAGAGTTGAAAATTCACTCAGCTATTGAACAAAAGCATACAATATTAGCATACATTACTTAATTGGGTTTCAATATCAATATCAATTCGAAAAATAATAACACAAAATTATTTATATAATTCGACTTTCAATTCGAAAAAAACCAATATGGTTTTGATCTAACATATAAAGCTGATTGACACGAACGAAAGAACCTCAAATAAAAGGAGCATTCAGGGCAAATACAAAATTTGAATTTATCAGAAATTAAATGATTCAAAATGATTTAAATTTGTGCAGCCCATGAAGCTCTATCAAACATACTGAAGTTTTCCAATATTCGTATGGAAATTGGTATTTTTTATTCATTCTTTCAACCGCCATTTTCAAACTACTTAACCAATTTACCTGTGTGAAAACAGCAGCTAAAATATAGCAGCCAATTTGCCGAATATTGCCGAACGATCAGTGGCGTCGGACTTAAAATTTATTTGAGGTTCAGCGAAGATGTAAAAAGTATTATCCTCATTTTCTCCTTCAACAAAACGGAAAATCGTAAAATACTTATGAATTACTTCAAGAATGATTCCCAATGCCTTTTAATACAAAACATGATAATTCTGCATCATGGTGGGATTATAATGTGCCAAGCTGAAAACTGTCTCAACGGAAGTGGAAACATATAATTCTTCCTTATACATAGAATCATTTCGTGTGAAAAAAAAATTTTGCATTTCTTGCAGAGGGGGTAAAATACCAACCCCAATTTAAAAAAAAAACGATTTCGGGGTTGAGACCTGACACTGCCTCAACGAAGGTACCGAGATCATTCTTGACGATGCAGAAATCATTTGGTGTGGAAAAAAATTCTTGCATTACTTGCAGAGGGGGTGAAATAATAAACCCAAATAAAAAAAAATTGATTTCGGGGATAAGACCTAAAACTGCCCCAACGAAAGTAAGAACAGATCATTCTTGACAATGCAGAGAATAATTTGGTGTCGAAAAAAAAATTCTTGCATTACTTGCAGAGGGGGTGAAATACCAACCCCAATTGAAAAATAATCGATTTCGGGGACAAGACTTAAAACTGCCCCAACAAAAAATATCACAGATCATTCTCGATACTGCAGAGATTCATTTGCAGTTGAAAAAAATTTTGCATTACTTGCAGAGGGGGTGAAATACCAACCCCAATTAAAAAATCGATTTCGGGGAAGACAAAACTGCCCCAACAAAATATCACAGATCATTCTGACATGCAGAGAATATTTGGTTGAAAAAAATTCTTGCATTACTTGCTGAGGGGGTGAAATACCAACCCCAATAAAAAAAAACTATTTCGGGGTTAAGACCTAAAACTGCCCCAACGAAAGTATCCACAGATCATTCTTGACGATGCTGAGAATTGTTTGGTGTGGAAAAAAATTATTGCATTACTTCAGAGGGGTGAAAATAATCCCAACTAAAAAGCTTACCCCGAAATCGATTTTTTTAAATTGGGGTTGGTATTTCACCCCCTCTGCAAGTAATGCAAACATTTTTTTTCACACCAACTGATTCTCTGTATCGTCAAGAATGATCTGCGATACTTTCATTGAGGCAGTTTTAGGTCTTAACCCCGAGATAGTTTTTTTTTCAATTGGGGTTGGTATTTCATCCCCTCTGCAAGTAATGCAATACTTTTTTACCACACCAAATGATTCTCTGCATCGGCAAGAATGATCTGTTGTTACTTTCGTTGGGGCAGTTTTAGGTTTTAACCCCGAAATAGTTTTTTTTTAATTGGGGTTGGTATTTCACCCCCTCTGCAAGTAATGCAAGAATTTTTTTCTATCCCAAATCATTCTCTGCATTGTCAAGAATAATCTGTTGTTACTTTCGTTGGGGCAGTTTTAGGTCTTTCCCGAAATGTTTTTTATTGGGGTTGGTATTTCACCCCCTCTGCGAGTAATGCAAGAATTTTTTCCACACCAAATGATTCTCTGCATCGTCAATAATGATCTGTGAATACTTTCGTTGGGGCAGTTTCAGGTCTTAACCCCGAAATCGTTTTTTTTATTGGGGTTGGTATTTCACCCCCTCTGCAAGTAATGCAAGAATTTTTTTCCACACCAAATGATTCTCTGCATCGTCAAGAATGATCTGTGGATACTCACGTTGAGGCAGGTTTAGGTTTTAACCCTGAAATCGATTTTTTTTTAATTGGGTTTCACCCCCTCTGCAAGTAATGCAAGAATTTTTTTCAACGCCAATTGATTTTCTGCATTGTCAAAAATGATCTGTTATTACTTTCGTTGGGGCAGTTTTGGGCCATACACCCGAAATCCATTTTTTTTTATATTGGGCTTGGTATTTTACCCCCTCTGCAAGTAATGCAAATTTTTTTTTCCACACGAAATGATTCCATGTGTAAGGAAGAAAAATATATTTCCACTTTCGTTGAGACAGTTTTCTGCTTGGCACATTATAATCACACCGTCTTGTGAAGGAGAAAATGAGAATAATACTTTTACATCTTCGCTGAACCCCAAATAAATTTTAAGTCCGACGCCACTGATCGTTTGGCAATCTTCGGCAAATTGGCTGCTATCTTTTAGCTGCTGTTTTCACACAGGTAACCAATTTGGCCCATCTTTGAACTCAATTGAGGTATTGACAACTTTATCTTTCTAGAAATTTAATTTTGTTTTATATATATATATATATATAAATATATATATGTATATCTATATATATATATATATATATAAACAAAATGGAAAGAATTTAATGGACATAGCCCTCAGAGGAAAGTGTTAACCGTAGACACGTGTTTCGGGCTCTCGGCCCTCATCAGTTGATTTGTCGTTTTCTACCAAGTGTTGTTCATCCTTGCACTTCTCCGCCGTACTGATGAGGGCCGAGAGCCCGAAACACGTGTCTACGGTTAACACTTTCCTCTGAGGGCTATGTCCATTAAATTCTTTCCATTTTGTTTTTAACAGTCCCCTCGATATTACTCTCTTTCATATTTATATTCCTGGACTCGGATGTCACGCAGGTAGCTGTAGCTGCCTCCGTGGTGACGTTGGTTGTTGCCCTGGAATTCAGGGTCTGCTGACCGAAATCACAAATGAGCGGCTGGCTTCTGTTTGTTGACTCCGTTGATTTGTCGTTTTCTACCAAGTGTTGTTCATCCTTGCACTTCTCCGCCGTACTGATGAGGGCCGAGAGCCCGAAACACGTGTCTACGGTTAACACTTTCCTCTGAGGGCTATATCCATTAAATTCTTTCCATTTTGTTTTTAACAGTCCCCTCGATATTACTCTCTTTCATATATATATATATATATATATATATATATATATATATATATATATATATCAATCCTACACTTTGAGGTCAAAAAAATTCAAGGATCCTACACTTTGGACCCAAAGCCTTCAGTTCGGGGACGTACCCAAAGTGCAAGCCATAGTTTAGGTCTACATATAGTACACTTCGGGTACGACGTCCCGAAACTGCAGTTTGGGTATATTTTGCTATCTGTTCATGTTACAGTTTGAGAACTCGAACATATTCTGAGATGTTAGATTGTATGTCCGCGATTTTCTCTGAAACTACTGGAAGGATTGAAATCACACTTTCCTATTAGAACGCTTGTATTGTGAAGAACAATATCAGTTATGTCCGGAATTTACTCGAAAACAATGTCAATGCGTTGAACACAAACTAAGAAGTGTGAAATAAAAAGCTGGCGACTTCAGAATGAATCTCA